>JAOEGS010003984.1:19490-33425 GCA_025447755.1 Corythornis vintsioides
TATATGATACTATATATATTCATTATATATGAATATATATCTTGTATATGAATATATATTGTCAATATATATTACAAAATAATACTAATAAAACTCTATTAGCAAAAAAAAAAAAAGCATTACCTTCCTATTCTGTAATTCAGAATATTAATCAACCTACATTTTGCTGAGTGGAATCTCTTTTCCTTTTTCTTTCAACTTATTGGTTTTGTTCTGTCAGGTTTCTTTGTGCCCCACTGTGGTTTTGTACCTTCAATGGTAATTGAAACCGAGCTCTGTGTCACATGCAAATTTAATGAAGATGCTGACTGCCTCCTTCTTCCAGATCAGTAATGATGATCTTCATCCAGGCCAAACTTAATACCTCCCCTGTGATACTTCATTAGACACATCTCCTCAGTTTGACATACCTGCCCAGATTTACTCTTGTTGTAAACAAAGGCTCATTTCAACGAATGCTTAAAACTTGCACCATCCTATGCAAGCAGCAACTCTGACCTGTAACTTTTCATCATTAGCCTTTGTTTGCAGCCATGTATTCATTTTTACAATGCATGAAAATGTGTAAAGCCAGTTGTAATTAATTTTGCAATTAAGAACTCATGCAACAGTGTCTGACATCACTAAATTAAGTGCACTGTTGCTGCTATCAGTCTCACAAAAAAAAAAAAAATAATAGTATCACTCATAAGAGGTTTTCTTTTGTGTTACTTGTAGGTTATGGTTAAACTTACCCCATTTCAGGCACAGCAAACCTGCAGCAGACAAAATCTATTGCACTGGACAGTCAGTTTGACTGTGGCTGTGTGACTCTACAGCATGGCTGCTGACTTTAAGTGATGTGCCATACTACATTGCTATAAAAACATTACAGAAAGAACCTTGGCTGACTAACCCAGTCTTCTATGTACCTGCCATGCACCATTGGAATTGGAAAGTACTATTATGCCAGTACTGATGATGGAAGGGCAAAGCCACATAGAGGACAGGCAGAAGCACACAGGACACTTTATAGTCCAAAGGGAGAATTGTAGCCCAAATAGCAGAAAAATAACCTCCCTACATGGAAGGTACTTAGGCATTTCATAATGGATCTACATACTGCATGGAAAGCTGGCAGGGGATGACAGGGTTCATTCCCTGCTTTCCAGGCTCAGCTACTACAGGTGCCACTGCTACCAGCAGTAGACTGTTGAGTACCTACACATGCAGTGTGAGAGTCCCAGATCCAGATGCACCCAGAGACCCAGACTCAGCTCCCTGGCTGGAGAGTGCCCGAGACGATCAATCAGCTGAGAGGTCCCTGCCAGAGGAGGATGAGAACAAAGCTACTCTCTGGCCTTTTCTTTCAAGTTTTGCAGTTTGTAGAAAACAAATTTATGCCCAAAGAAGAAGTGAAAACTGATCATGATCCTGAAGTGTCATAAGAGGGAAGCTCAGACTTCCTTGGTGCGTTTTGTTTTATAAACTAGCTGACCACCTTGCACTGTAACCTCAAAGTCTTTGTGAAGACTTCACAGCCATGAGTTCCAGAGTGGCTGTATGGGGGGTCCTTTCTCCCTTCTCCCGTTCAGCCTTTCATCTGATAGTTTCCTATGATGTCTTGAATTTGACCTAGTGGAACAAACAGGCTGGACTTCTCATATGTACAGTTTGCACAGATGATAGATGGATGTGGCCCCTCAAGTAAGCAGTTGGAAGGGATCTGCTGCCTTGGAATTTCCATGGATTGCAAAGACAGAGTGAGGTACAAAATGTAGTGGAGGAAGATTCCAACATACTGTAAGTAGTATAAAAAAAAATCAATTTATTTTATCCAATTATCAGTGTAATATGAAAACAATTGACTCTACAGACCACATACCTGGTGAGTTTGGAAGTACCTTTAAACTATTGGTCTTTTAAAAGTATTTATGTGATTCACAATCTTTCTCCTCACCTCTGCACATGTACTGCTTTTCACTTTATTTCTTCTATCATTCTTGAAGATGTACCTTAGGCCAAATACCATAGACAAGTAGTGTCCAGAGAATAAAATACATCAAAATAGTCCTCTTCTTTTCCTTCCTCCAGGAAAAGCATTTTGCTGGTTGTCAACACGGTACTGCTCTAAGTGTGTCAGGGTCAGTAAGTCAAAGAAACAAAGATATTTTTTTCATGTTGTTGATAACAAGGGAAAACAGTTACTCAATATGAAGTGAAATACAGAATAGATATGAAGGTGGAAGAACCAGTTACAATTCTTAGTCACAGAATCTCGTTTCAATTAAAAGAGGTGAAGTTCTAAATTGCAGAGATTCCACTAACCACTGATTAAATAGTTCTGCCAGAGGGAAAAGGAAAATTAGGAAAGAAATGTAAAACTGCCTGTGCATTCATTTCCTTCACAATGAAAGGGTATCTATCTCAGTGCAAAGCCACAGTCCAGCCCATTGTAATTATTTTGTGGCTTCTTTTACTAAATACACAAAAGAATTATTTTTTTTTAGAGAATGGGATAAAAATAAATGTAAATCTTTCCTTTTCACAGTCTCTATCTTCCTGTAACACCATTGAACTGCATTTCTTTTTTAACAGCTTCCAAACTGTACCCCTAAAGAAAACTTTAAGTGCCAAGTAAAGTAAATCCCTTTTGTTAACCAATTTCCCAAAGAGTTTCAGACATAAGTTCACTGCTGCAGGTCTTTGATTTCCTGCATGTCAGTTATTGGGCTGGTCCAATAACACAGCACAGCAATCCTTATTCACCCCATCAATTCACAATCCATTGCTTGGAGACAACACAGAGGTACAGATTCCTCTTTATACAGATTCTACTCTATCTTATTTTTCTCGCTCGTTTCTAGTATTTTAGAGAATTTTTATCCTCTATATTAATGAGTGCAGGATTGGTCCCTAAATACTTAGCTTTGTGTTTCCCTGTCAGATTAACTGCCAGTTAGTGATAATTGAGCCTGGCATCAGTCCTGTTGATGGACACATATGTACTGTGAGACAGAATAAGAACACTAATTAATTTCAGATAGGTCACTCCTGGCTGTCAGCCTTGCTTTGAAGTCCAAGTGTGTCCACATGATTCTCCCTTCAAATTAAATAAGTCAGAAGCTATTCAGGCTCAAAAGTAAAATTGGTGAGTACAGTTAAAACTACTGTAGTTAAATCTGAACAAATATTGACTATTCTAGGAGTGGATGGGTCCAGTTGCCAGGTGGGATCCCTGCAAGTCATTGCTCGGGGATGAAACTATCCTGGCCTGTTTGCAGTTCCTTTCTTAGTTCCTCTGCAGGGAGCTGCACCCTTTGAACTGCAAAGACTTCAAGGCTTAAAACAAAAGGTGTCGTGAGAAGGGAAAAAGCTTTAATTGTTAGTTTGACAGATTCAATACAAATATTCTTCCTAGTATTGGGCTTTCAAAGGCTAAACAAAACCCTATACTTAGAGCCCCTTTATCAGTTACTGCACTTAATACAAGTGAATTAATTTCTTCCCGTGGAACATTAAAGTCTCTCTTAGGACAGCAGAGTTGACCCAGTCCTTCAGGCTTTCTCAGCAACCTAATTTAAGGTCATTTCCACCTTTTTATCCAGGGTATCGGTAAAGATCAGGGAAGAATCCTAGAAAAATGAACCTGCTTTTTCAGGAATGCTGGACTTGATTATCTCCAGAAGTCACTTCCAACCCCTACCATTCTATGATTCTATGATTTATTTTTTTTAAATGGTGATTTTGTTCCAGTGTAAATAGGGAAAACTAAAAGTGATTAATTGCACTTGTTTCACCTTCTTTCACTGCTGCATGAAGGTTTCATTCTCTTTTATTCTTTCATTCTCTTTTTTATTTTTGACATCAAATAAATAAAATACATTGGAGGTCCTGAAACTTTTTCTAATTAGCATCCAGAGAAAGTCTTAAAGGTTCAGAAAATATGTGAGTTTAGAAAGAAAAAAAGAATGAAATAAAGTCTTTCCTGATTTATGGTTCCATTTTTATGTGTTTCAATGTACACAGCTAAATCAGCCTCTCCTCAGCAATAAAATTAAACCAGTGCAAGAAAGAAGAGAGTGGGAATTTTTTTTTTATTATTTTTGGAGGTTTTATTTCTATACATCTGTATAAAACTCCTGGATAAAATACAGCCCACCCACAATTTAGGCTCTGCTTCACTGTAACTGCAAAATTAAGGCTCCACACACAAATAGTCATAAGTCCTAAAGTGCAAACTTAAGTCTTAAATGTGTCACTTTACAACCACCCCAGTAAAATAAATCTGTTTCATAATAGATTTTCATTCAACACGTAATTGGTTGTTGGAGCTCCCTGCACTAAATTAACATTAACAATGGACATTCTTGTGTAGGCATTGCCATGGCCCTGTTCAGCACAAATGCCCCATATCCCATCCTGGGAGGCATGAAAATATTCTTCTTCCAGCTGATGAAATCCAAAAGTAGAGAAAAATAAGCAGCTTGCTCAAAGTCAAATAGGAAATGTCAGTGAGGAGTTATCAGATCTTCAAGGGGCATCAAATAAACACAAAATTTTCTGTCACCATCCATGGGTATCCTTTTCTTAACTGCATCCTTTGCAGCCACTGCCACTGCCAGTGCAGGGACACTCATGACATGAATGTCCTGAACATCTGGAGAGTGAAATATCTGCAACTGGCTCCATAACCTCAAGGCCATTCTCTCTCTTCTCCCACAGAAATACCCTGCAGTCTCCATCAGCCTGAAGTAGGCCATGTTCATGAAACCCTTTTGTGTTCCCCTGCTGAAATGGGACACCTCCAATCCCAGCCCTGCTTTCATCTCTGCACTGTGACAACCTTCTTCCTATGCACAGACTCAGGGACCACATGGCAGGGGCTTTCCCTGAAGGACTGCATCATTCTTCTACTCAGCACAAAGCCTGCAATGGCACAGCTTAATAGCTTGTGATCAGCTCAACCTTCCCTCTTAAAAGTAAAATGCTTTCTGTGATCAATAGGAATTAAATTGAGGATGAACCAAAGCAGCACTGTTTTGCTGAGTCTGGAGTTACCATGAGGCAACCCACTGAAGTCTGCATCAGTGAGCAATGGCACATCCCCAGAATGACATCTGTGCTGTCACCTTGGAGCTGTTTGAAGCTTCAGTCTGGAACCTAAAGATGATCTTACTGAGTATAAGAAATTTTGTACTAACAGGCAGTGTGGAAACGTCCCCTAAAACGGGCAGAAAACATCCTGAAAGTGACTCATCATCTAGTCTTATTTATTATCTCCTACCCTGAGGAAACAAACTATGGCAACTCTTTTGTGAAATGACCTTTCTTTGTCTCTGGCATCCCCTGCAGCAAAGGTGGGAAGAGCACTCGGTGATCTCCCTTCGCCTGCACTTGCCAGAGCTGGATGGAGCAGGAAAGTGGACAAGCACCAGTCAGGTTGTAAGACTTGGCTCTTGCAACATTCAATAGCAAATGTCCCACCTAGACACTGATCCAAAGAATAACTTTGCCCACTGCCCTGTATTCCCATAAGCACATTTCTGCTTGTGGTTGTGGAAGTAAATTGGCAAGAAGCTGCCTGATTCACTATCAGCAAGGACCTGAGAAGGATACTCCAGGATGATTTTTCTCCTATTTACTCACATGGGAGGGGTGAGTAAGGACAAGAAGAAAGAAGAGTGGCAACTTCCCTGGCCCAAAGCAAGACTGGTTTTTATGCCCCGCTGGAATACAGCGTTTGCATGGTTCAGAATCTTTTTTGTGTCACTCCATTTGGTGTCTCACTTCTGTAGTTACAACTGAGAAAATATGCAGTTGAACTTACAGAACATGTAGGTTCCCAGCAAGGTTTGGCACTGCACAGAAGACAGCACGTTGGCACCCAGCCGACAGCAGACTCTGTTTAACAACTAATGATATACATTCCCATAGCCTTGACACTAAAAACACAGCTAGTGCCAGTCATGCTGGTACCATTCACATCCATATACATCTTGGGATGGGTTCCATCCACGCTGGCAGCCAAAATGTAATGAACAAGGAGGTTCCACTTTGTAGATAAATAAAAGCAAATGTAGGATGTACCTAAATGGATTTGACAGATTGTTGGAATAATTTAAAAATATAAGAGTACAACACAGAAATGTTGGCATTATCCAGAATGAGGATAAAAATTCACAAATTATATGCTTTTTCATAGACCAGAAAAACAGGAGAAAGTAGAGTGGAAGTCCTTCAATTTACACAGCAGTAAAATAACTAAGTCTTCATGCTTACTATTCATTCAGTGCCCTTTCATTTGTAAAGCTCTACACTATCTACACACACAGAAAGAAAATATTCTGAGCATGAAACACAGCAATGAATCAGCTTGTTCTTTCTCAAATGGAAAAGCAGCTAATAACTAGGAGAGATGGCAAAAGACACTGCAGCCCATATCCCAAACTGTGAAAGAGCAATGGAATCCACATCACTGGAGTTCCCCTGAGCACTCCTGGCAGTGCATCCTCATAAGCAGCACTAAGCATCCTTCCTAGTATCTAGTAGCTTTCACACACTCCTTATGGGCAGAGTTCTGCCAATACGTATATCCAAAAAGCTAGTCTGGAAAGGAGGAACTATCTTATGAAGATTAAAACTGGAAGGTCTTTTTTAACACCTATAATGTAATTACTTATCTTGATAGCAAGTGTGCTGTGTTTAACAGACAAGACACTTTATTTACACAGCTCACTAACAAAACCCAAAGGGTACTAGAATAGAAGAAATAGCAAATATTCTACATAGATAGGAATTTTTGTTCAAGAAACAAACCACCTTTAACAGTTTTCCACGAGTTACCAATCAAAACTTAGAATATCCTGATGGTTTTCCTTGTACATTTTGTCCTTTTTTCCCTTGTGCCTTTTCCTTCTGTAAAAAGTTTTAACCTTTTATCACTAAGACAATAGAAACAGTGACCATCTTTCTCTACTGTGTTTATATAGTGCATTGAAAAAGTATAGAAATGCAGTTTGATGGTATTGTTTGAAAAAGAAAGAATCAACATCTCTGTCAGTGAAATCCACTATTTCAGAAGTCTGTCCTGAATTTGAATTATTTATTGTATTCTGTATATTGAGGCAGTCTCCTTTGATGAGTAAGAAAAACAAAATTTCAGTAGTAAAATCATGTAGAAAAATGCTTATGGTAAAAATATATATATAAAGATGAAAAAACTAAGAAAAGTCATTTAAAAAACCCCAAAGAAACAAACTAGAAACTCTATAGCAAATACTGTTTTCAGCACTGTGTCACAGAGGCATGCCAGGCTAAAGCACAGAGGAATGAACATGGCCTGTGTTCCTTCACATTAACTGGATTTATTCTATTTTCAGGTAGCTTTTGTTGAAGAAGTACCACACAGAATGCCATTTCAGGAATATAAACATACACTCTTGAGAAAATCTGTCAAAAAAGGAGCAAAACATCTTGCCTACTTGTAACATGGCTGAACAACTTTACAGATAGAAATTATAGTATTGTATTCATTCTACATCAACAAAATTATATGCTCAAATTAAAACTGGGAACATTAGCCTACAGAAATTATAAATAAGAAAGGTAAACTTCTATATGAAAAAATGTATTAAGCTATATCAGAGCCACACAGTTGGAAAAAAAAAATCTAAGTTATTTGGCAGAACTAACCCCAAGGAGGCAACTTTATCCTTCTTATAGGTAAGTAGAAATATGTATAGGAACTGTGGAAATATTAAATACTGTGGAGATAGTAGACATGTAGATATTAAATACTTTGGATGGTATTAGTGACCTGAATAGATAACTGTGGTACTGAGCTGCTATTAACAGTAAATAAAATATAAATAGAGAAGGCTGTAGTTAGCATTTTCAGTATTATATTTTAAAGAGGTTATTCATAGAACCTCTGTTTTAGAGACATCCAAAGTATTCAAGACTTGGTGCAGGTATGTGGCTGTCAGTGGGATTCCCCAGCTCTTCCTGAAAATCAAGTTCCTTTGCATGTAGGACACCCAAAAATCATAAACACTCCAAAACACAAGTGTTTGTTGAAAATGTTAATTAGCTAGAAATAGCAGCAGCTCCTGAACATTCAGGGAACAGATCACTGAGGAAAACAGTTCACTACCCAACCTGAGCAGGAAATGACCTTTTAGGAATTCACTGTGGCAATTATTCATTAATACAGATTAAAACATTAATTACCATGGGAGCATTCACTGTAAACCATGAACACGCAAGCAAAGGCAATCAGAAATTATTTTATTCGTGTCTATTAAGCTTGAATGACAATAATTTATATTAATGTGATGCTGCATCTCTATTCTGATTGTAGAAGATAATGCCACCTCTCAGCTCATGTGCTTAAAATGTGTTGGGAGTTTCTTCCTGTACATTCATGCACTTCTGCCAATACAGCAGCAAAGGAGGATACAAGATGGTAATAGAGCAGTTTGGCTTGGATCACTCGGGGCTCAATGAGAAATTTAATAATTGATAAAAAAAAATGACAGTGGGATTCTATACCTTCTGGTCAGCATATGGATTCATAGGCATTTGAAATGAAATGTGGGAAACTTGGACTACAAGCACAGAAGCAATGTATTAATTGAGTTAACATGTCTTCAGGATGGAATCATGGACACTGCATTTTCATGCTGACTCCAAACACTGAGCTAGCAGCAGGACTGCTCACTTCTCATGGGGATGGATTGCTAGTATTTGCCACAGTGACCAAACTGAATACATGACATCCCAATAAGAGAAAGTATGTTGTGTAAAGGACCCCAGCTCCTCCCTATGCTCTTTTATAAGCATATATAAAAATGATGATGATGATTATTATTGTTATATTAATTTATTCTCCTTCAATAGGCTCGGAATGCAAAAATGTACTTCAGGAAAATTGATATAGGGAAACCTATTTACTTCAGAAATTAGGAGAAAAATGTTCATCCTTGCTCCCTTTCAATTCCTTCACCATTCACCCAAATCCAGTAAATCTATGCTTAATGCCACAAGCATAGCAAATAATATGTCAGGGTTGCTAGCTTTGCTAATTCAGATGGGTAGAGTTCACCAGTGGTGGTGGCAAAAAAACTGATTTCTCAAGTCTAAAGACCAAGTTTTGAAAAGACTAACTGCAGCACTCAAACTGCACCTGAAAACAAGAAAGAAGCCTGACTTAAAGAGGCAGTGGCATAAATGTGCATTTCTCAGAAAACCTTTGGATAAGTAAGTTTTATGATGACAAAAATATGAGGGCAGTTAAAAGGCTTAACTTGGTTTGTCCTGAATTAGAGGTATATATCTTCGCTGCTTAGATATGTCCTTAGTATCACAGCAGGATATAAATAAAGCCAACCTATGTTATTTTTAGACAGATTACTCATAAAATTAGTAGAATACTATATGTCTTACTGCTTTTAAATGAGCTCCCACTGATTTTAAATTTCATTAGGCACATAAATTCCTCCACTTGGCAGAGAAATTACATTTTCTGGTACTTAGAATACATATTCTGAATTGCAAAACTGCATAATGAGGTTTTCCTTCCCTTGACCTATCCCTTCCCTTTTTCTCCTCAAAATGCCTTTCTGTTGGCTAATTTCCCCTGTATTTTCAATTTCCCCCCAACACTCATATGCATATTTGCACACAAACACACACAGATAATATCTCAGAGCACTCATTTCTTTTCTTTCCAAGGCTCAGGATGCTTTGTGAAGGTTTCCCTGCAGTCACTATGAGCAAAAGCAGCAGAGGAAAAGGCAGTTTCGTATCATGTCTCCTGTCTTTGATTAATCTGCAAGCCACCCATTTTAATGACTCCTCATAAATAATTTAATTTCTAATTATGCTATAAGCCCCCTAACCTGAGGAGAATAAAGAGAGAAAGGGAGAAGAAAAATGCATATGTTGGATCAAACAATGCCTGGCAGCAACTGAGCTACTCTAAGCTATTCTGCTGCTTTAAGATGTATCTTCTTCTTAAATTTTGAAGCATTTCTCTAATAAACATGACATTATTACATATGAAGTTGGGGTTGAAGACAATAATTCTGGGATCTGCTTCTTTTCCACCCACTTTCCCTGTTCCAGAAGGTACACATGTGAGCAAGATGAGCTCCTACTCTGGGTGAATTGACCCCTCCTCTGCTGGTGGGACCAGCTCCATGTGCTTGCACATTTCCCTTCCCACAATGGAAGGGCATTAAACAGCCACAAAAGAACCTCTACTTTTGAATCTTGTGCTTCATCTCTTTATCTTTGAACTTCTTGATAAGGGCTAGGAAATCCATTATTGGCTTGCAACTCATTGCTTGAAGAGGTGAGATAGGAACTGCCCCTCTGCCCTCCTGCAGGGACCATTGATCCCATAGCTGTGCAGCAGGATCATGATGAGTGACACTTGGCTTCTAACACCACAGAAGTTCTGCAGCTCCCTTTACACCCAGGTCTCACTTTTCCACTGCAGAAAATACTGCTGCCAAACCAACCCCCAGATACAGATGTGGTTTTTCCTTTTTTTTTTTTTTTTTTTGATTTAATCAAAATGCATCTGACATACTGAAAAGCTGGTCAAGGTACAACTGACAGCACACAGACAGTTGAATGATCTCCTCCTACCTACAACTATGTTTTAATTGCAAGGAGGTCTCTCAATACACAGCAAAGCATCTGCTCATTAGCACTACAGCACTGTTTCTCCTGCTGACACTTCCCATCCCTCCTCCTCCCCAATCTTTAACAACTATTCCTAAAGCAAACTGCAAACTCCATGACCCGTGGGGTTGGATTTATATTGTGCATATTAATGCATGTCTTTCTAAAAGTTCCTTCAAAAATAATGAGCAATCCAAACTCGACGTGGCTTTTGTCCAAAATCCCTGAGATTTATGTTGAATGGCAGCTATTTGGCTTTTATTTATTTCTTGAAACAGTATTATATTGATGCCCTATTCAGAGTTTGTGGGCTTCCATGTTTCTAATTTTAGAATTCAGGCTACAGGTTTCAGCCCACACTGTTACATAGGCCAAAGCTGCTGCAATAGTATTCCATGGAAGATAATGGAAAATCAATACATTTGTATTAATTAGTCAGTAATCAGAAGGTATGGGAATTACTTGCAATAAAAAATAAAGCACATTTGAGTTAAGAAACACAGTTCACCTGAGACCACTTATTTTGACATCTTTGTTTTACATCCAAATACTGCAGTAGTCAATAAGAGCCAGAAAAAATATACAGGTTGGTCATCTTTAGTCTTGTTAAATCTTGGGATATATATATATATGTCCCATCAACACAGTAATTGAGGCTGTGGCTAAGCTGTGTTTGTACTGATATTGGCACAAATCCCAACCTGTCCTGGGGTCAGACCTCCATCCAGGTTTCATCACCTGCAGAGTCAGAGGTGTTAGTGGGAAGGCAATGAGAGACAGAGGCTAAAAGGTAGTCACACCACCCACCTTTGCTCAGGTCAGAGGTGGCCAAATGCACCAACCTCCACCAAATCTTTACACAGTGACACAGAAGAGTATTCCCTCTTTAGAGGAAATTGATGCATGAATGACTAAACCAGAACACAAATGCCAGCTGGCTGGCAGAGTGTGCTTCCTGAACAAGTTAATCTCATCTCATTACTTAATATATAAGAATAATAAAGACTGCCATATAGATTAAAGTTATTTGAAGCGAATACAGTGAACCTGTGCCTGTCTTCCTTTGTGTATTAAATCTTCCATGGTAGGCTTCAGATCCAGCATTTGAATTTGATTTTCCACATGGGTCTAGGTTACTCATGGCTGAAATCTCACCACCTGTGAGTTTTACCTTTTCATTGGCAAGAGTGAGGTCAATAGCCTGCAGGTATGTATCTAAAATCCTCTCTCTCTCCAGAAAATCACATCTGCTTTTGGAGCTAAGGTAAAACTAAAATTATAAGGAGAGGTTGAGGGCTTGTTGACACAGGCATAGTAAAGAAACTTGATGCTAGACAACTTTTAAGTGGGTAAATTACAATACTCTTAACTTCCATCCAGAGAGAATTAAAGTAGGAATGGTTAATATGGCTTTGATTTGGGTTTTTTAGTTATTATAATTTGGGGAGAGGGTCTTTTAAGGCAAAAAAACCCCACAAAAAATAAAATGTAAGCCTAGCAAAGAGTGTATTCCTTCTGTTAGTGAGAACACATAGCTGTGATAATCTCCTCATCCTCCCAGCAGTGAGTGTGTAACCACTGCAGAGTCCCACTGTGAGCCACAGCAGGGACAGGAATCACCCGCCACAAAGCCCCGCATGGAGGCTTCCTGGTTTCAAATGAGATAAAGTGGAAAAACATAACTAAGATCTTATCTTGAGGTCAGTTCCATTTCTGCAAACATTTGAAAAGGTATAAATATTTACCTAGAATGTTTGCCTCACAAAATCGAGCATTTTGCTAATAAAGATATGGAAAAATAGAAGATAGAAAATAGATATCAAAATGAGAGAGAGAATGCCAAAATAAGCAGCTGAATTAAAAATAGTTTTAATTACTTTTTACTTTAAAATAAATATCCATTAAAAATGTTTTCTAAAACTCTGTAAGTGGTTATTTGAATTTCTTGGGCCTTCTGAAAAGATAGTGGCCACAGAAGCAGACAACAACGCAGCTGCAAAACAAACAAAAAAGAGCAGAAATTTAATTTCCTATTCAATAACGACTATTATATCTAAAGTGGCAAGATAATTATGAGGCCACACACAATAAAATCTGCAAGAATTAATTATATTAATGTATAAGAAGGGAGTTCTGTAACAGAAGCAGAATTGTTTCTGAGCTATAAACCTCAGAGAGAGGGGCTCATACCCACAGCTGGTGTTCTTACAGGACTCAGAGGGATTTCACCTCTGCAAAGATTGTTCACAACTCCTGCCTGTGAGTTCTGGAAAATTCCAGAGCAGGTTGTCAGAGTAGTTTGGATTTACACAGGGATGTCTGAGAAATCCTAAGTAAGTCAATTCTGGTTTTAAGTGAACACAAAAACTGAAGAAAAATGCACAAAAATCAGGTTTTCTCTCTAAGAAGGAAAGACAGAATTCCTACAACATTCCAACAACATTTTGGCTTAAGCCAAAAGAAAAAAAAATGAAGTGTAAAAACATCTTCTAAAATAAGCAAATTTATGCCTCCGTCTGAAATTCACAAGCACATGCCCCATCTGGGGACTCCTGTGCCATCAGACTCTTCTGGGAAGTTCCCCAAGCATCAGCACTCACAGGAATAAGTTTCTTTTTCCTCTGTTATCTAATTTGTGTCCAAACAGCTCAGCCTACAAACAGGAAGGCTTCAGTAAGCCGAGTGTGCAGCTGCCTGCCTGTGCCTGCTAGGAAAGCCTTCACATTTTCTGACGTTTCAGATCTCATACAGTGACCAGAAGCTTCATTAAACTGCCTCCTGCTTTCTGCTCCCACTCGTTTTCACAGGGTAGTGCAGACACTTTCCTCGCAACAATAACCCAGGAACAAATCCTTTTTCTGCTGCCTCCTGCAAGAGGTGAATCTTGACCACTCGCTGCAACACTGCAGGGCACAGTGCTGATACACAAAGCATTGCCCTTGCCATGTTATTATTCACTGGAGGGGAATGTACTTGAGTGATCAGGCATGAACAGATCTCAGAGTTCATCTGCAGGATTAAGGGTCGTGGTGTATTTGAGAAACAGAATGTAATTTTTAGAGATTTCTGTAATAGTGACCATCCTTTTTCTCTCTCCAATCTATTCCTTCAGTAAACAAGCACTCTGTAAGACCTTATTTTCATGAACTCACATAATGCCCATGAAGACTGGGAATGATATATACTCCTAAGAAAGTGTACCTATATACATATTCCTAAGAAAATACAGAAATCATGCAAAAAAAAAAAAAAAATAAAATAAAT
>JAOEGS010003984.1:34897-86941 GCA_025447755.1 Corythornis vintsioides
GCACTTCACAAAATCCCAAGGAGGAAGGGGATGGAAGAGACCTCTAAAAAAAGTGAACCAAAATACATATTCAAAAAAAAATAAAAAAACAATGAAAAAAAAAAAAAAAAAAAAAAAATCCGAGTTTGAAATTTATTTCAAGAGATCTATTTTCAGCAAAATATCTATAGTAATTTTATTTGAATTAAATTAACCAATAATTTAGTGTCTTCCTTTCTCATTCACTTTAATGCAACTCAGGCTCTAGCTTGAATCTCATGTTTATCCTTTCTGCATAATTGTCCAGCATAGCCTGTAGCTGGGACATATTCACAGGATACCTTTGGCCTCTGGCTGTGAACTTCATTGGAGAAATGTTAAGGGCCAAGCTAAAGCTTCTGTTATGAGCTGGGCTGAGCCTAAACCATCATAACGGTCCAATCTAGACTCAAAACCTGTGACTTTTGTCCTTTAAGTGTGAAATCAAATGTAAAATTTGTTCTTATTTACTGATTTGAAGAGATGACAAATTCAGTTCTGTACTTAAAGAGACTATTGGGCTGAGTTTACAACTTAGACTTTGTGAGATACTCGGTGTTGAAATCTGTATTTGCTCCTGCTGCAGTCTGGCTTCCTCTCATATACCATGGGCAGAAAGGCTTTGAGTTAGGTGCAAAATAAAAGCTTCCCTGTTAGCTTAATACTTAATGATCTCGCTCATTAATAATTTTCTGTAAAGCTGAAGTAAAAATAATTTAATTTTGTTATTAAGTTTCAAGATACATATTCACAGCAACACCTTGGGAATCATCACAAGGCATTCTCTTACCTTTGCAATTCAAAACTGGGTTTGCATTCTTACAGGGAACAAAATGCTTTATCAATAATTCAGAAAACAAAGTCTGCTGGGTATTAACTTACAACTGAAAGAGTAAATAAGCATTGGAGCTTAGCAAACTTGATTGACACTGCATTAGCAAGAGGATCCCATTCGACTGTATTACTGCAGCTTTATTTTAAGTGTGAGATATCATTATCATCTGCCATGAAGGCCTGGAAATTCACTGGTTCCAAAATATACTACTCATCTTCCCTGTGGAAAATTGTCAGATCACAACGATGTGTGATCACAGACCAGCACTGCAACAAGAATAACTCTGTTCCCATCCAAACCTTCGTGAGAGCAACAGGAAAATCACAGAATTTGTCCTAATGTGCTCCCCAGCACCAGCAGCCTTGCACAGCAGCAAAATCCTTTCATGCCTGAGGAACATGGCACACGGAATGACTCAACTTTATTAAAGGAGTTAGAAAGCATTGCACAATCCACAACACAAATATCTCTGAGTCAAGGCTCAAAAGTTTTGTTAATTTATAAGAAAAAAAGGGGGGACTGTGAACAAGAAAAATACATTCTTTATGAAATCATGCAAGAATCATCTGGATGCAGTGATAAAGAAATTAATACTGTTTCAGCATTCTTCTGCAGGCACAGGGGCAGAAGGTGGGGGTCTCTATTTGCCAGAGCTGCTCTTTGGCTCAGTGATATAGCCAAGAACTGTCAGTGTATGACAGTGGACCAAGGAGGTCAAACATTCATTTGCTTAAATATTCTAACAAAAAAACAACTGTTGTTGAAGAAGACTTTTGTGGCACTTTATGCTAATTACATGTTGATCAGCTGAGGAAACAAAGCAGATCCTAATCTGAAAAATGTCTCTAATATCAATTAAAAAATAGGTTACAAGCTCCTTGGGTGGGGGAAAAAAATGTGCTCATTCCTTGCTCTTCTTATTAGCAATTGAAAGACAAGTTTTAGGATTATGCTTCCTGTCTCTCCCAACTTATCTTCAAAACTTTTGGGGACTTTATTTCCCTTCTCCATGGTGATTTTGAACTTTTTCCTTACTAAAATGAAAAAATAAACCAATATAAAAACTACACAGAAGAAAAGAAGCAGAGTTGGATTGTATTGCTAGGAGAGGGACTGCTTGGATGAAAGGAAGTAATCAATGTCTTGCCATCTAATTGGGAGCTGGTAACAAGCAGAGCACATGAGAGGTCAATAGTGAGGCCAATGTTGTTCAATATCTTCATTGACTACCTAGACATGATACAGAGTAAGTACATCCTCAGCAAATTCAAAGGTGATACTAAATTAGGCAGAATGGTTGACATGCTGGATGCCAGAGATTCAAGCCAAAGGAACCTTCAGAAAATTGAGAGTTGAATCAAAAGAGACATTGTCTTGATCAACAAAGAGAAGGCCAGAAGTCTGCACCTAGGATAGGAAATTTACCAGCTCAAGCACCCTGCAGAAAGGCACTTGGGGCAGAAGACACACCAAAAGTGAGACAACACTTGGTTGTCACTGCAGAAAAGGTTGACTGTCAATTGGCTGCACCAAGAGCAATGTGATCAACAGGTCAAATGAAGTTTTTGTTTTCCTCTGCTCTGCAATGGTGAGACTGCATCTGAAACAGTGTCAACCTGCACTCTTCCCAGACCAGTATGGATGCTGAGAAATTAGAGAGGGTTCAAAAGAGGGCTGCCAGGATGGTCACAGGCCCAGAGGATGTGACCTAGAAGGAGATAGTGAATTTTTTCAGTTCAGCAAATAACGAGTGATCTAGTAGAACCCTACAACAGTTTGGCATATTGGCAGACAATACAACTAGCATTCACATACATATATTAATTTACATACGTATATTAATATACAACTAGCTAGTGGCCATAAAATTTATCTTAAGAAATTCAAAATATACAATAGGATGGAGAAGCTCACTCAGTGATCAGTGCAGCTCTCTATTGGGTCACTCAGAAGATGCTATTTATTGAATTTCCATCCTTGGAGGTTTTCAAGGCTGTGGCTGACCTGGTTGTAGTGCTGGCAACAGTCTCACTTGGAGCAGAAGCCTGGATTAGATGACCCCCCAGTGCTCCCTTCCTACTACATTTCTGTGATTTGATAGTTTCTGTGACATAGATATTCTTGGCATATGGCAGAAATATTTAATCTATAAATTATTAAGCCTCAGGAAGAAGAGCCAATAAGTCTGTATTTCAAAGCAGCATTCAGAGAAACATACAGCATTCTCACTCCTGAGCTGCTGCCTGGAAGTGGCACAGGGCAGAAAGTAGGACTGAAGGGGCAGGAGCAAGGGAGAAAAGATTCAGACTGTGTAGTTAGAAAGGATAGAAATGTCCAGAACAAGAAATAGGGAACAGAAGACTAAGGAAAAAAATAAAATAAAAAAAGTAATTGATAGGTTAAAAAGAAAGGTAAAAAGGTAAAAGCCAGACAGAAGATTTGGAACTGCTGGTGGAGGCAGATGGAGGGAAACCTCCAGAGGTTCCTCCTGATGATAAACAGCATAAAAGAGAAAGGCAGGACTTTCTATGCTGGGAAACAGGACTATAATGAGGAAGCAGGTTAAGGGGGAGAGGGAAAAACAAAACAAGACAAGCAGAGAAGAAAGGTATGTGGCAATTATATTTGGTGGTAATAAGGCAAAATACTTTCTATCTAGAAGAGCACCTTTCCCTGTGGAGCTCTAAGGAGAGTTCTGGAGTCACAAGTTGCACTTATCTGCCGTGGGCAAAGATTTGTGTGAAGCAAAGTAGCTAACTTGGAGAGTGACAACCTGTGAGTGATTTCCAGAGTACCAACTGCTTAAGATATTGCCTGGTATAAAAAGAAACTTTATCTGGCAAGACACGGATGGAAGCTGATGCTTAAACACAGGATGTGTCTGTTCACCTTAAGAGTTATTGTGGTCATGATCAATAGCTTTCAAAAAAACCATCAAAACAAGCAAACAAAAAAAAAAAAAACAGGAGAAAACAACACGTAACTAATGTGTCAAAAACAGACATTGAAAAACAGGTTTTACATTTTGTCAGTAATGTAAATCAACAGACATTAATGCAGAATTAATTAAGAGCTACTGCTGACTGTTAAATTACTTCTTCCTAAACTCCTAATTGATCAGTCAGAATTTCTAAGTTAATCAAAGAGAAAGAATTTATTTTGGCTATTAAAATCATGCCTGTAGGAAAGGCCACAGGTTCTAATCTTTCCTACTTTACACATGAGACAGTCCAATTTAACTCAGCAATAAAGATTTTAGGGTGCCTATTCTATTTAAATCTATGTTTTGGGACTTAAAAAAAAAAGTTCTAAATGATGGTTCAAAATCAATATGACAAAAGAGTAGCTTTTTAGTGTGATCTTAGCAAATACAGATTTTAGTGTGTACGCTTCAAGAGAGTAAGATTTGCAGAAACTGCATCACTTTTTTTACAAAGCCTGAAGTCACACAGCAAGTCGACAAACTTAAGCTTCTCAAATTGCTTTTGACAGTCAAGATTTAAGTATTGTTGAGAAATTCACCACACAATGTCCTCACAAGTGCCTTTGCTATTCTCAGTGGCACAGTGCCATGGGCTAATGCATTGTAGAGGTCTTTGACAATATGTTGCTGGAGACCTCTGTTTTCCTTTCATTATTTTAATTCTCCTGCTGTGTTGAAGTAAAACCTACAAATTTGACTTTTAATTTTATTTCAGCTCGATTCATCCAGCCTCATAGGAATTCCAGTAGCAGAGCATTATATTTGCAATTTTGTCTTCATCATCTTTTCTGTCTATCTCCTCTGTCCTTGAGCTGATGTTAACAGTATAAAATCTACATAAAGCTCCACAAGAAGCAAGAGACACAAATGCCTGAATTAACATCAAGTGACCTCAAATGTGTCCAATGATTTTAATTTCAATTATTTAATTCTGAATGGTTTAGGGAAGTTACTGTATTATTTGGAGGGATGATTTGATGCCTCTTCCTCTTGTTGGACAAGCAGCTTCAGCTAGTACCAGATTTCCAATTTGACTTTTCTTCACTAACTCCAAATTAAGAAATGTTAAATTTTTTACTAATTTAAGAACTCATTCAGTCTAAATGCTTCAGCTTCAAGCAATAATAACTGCACACAATCACATCTTTACTAAAACCTTGGAAAACCTGAGGCACGCATCTTGCAAACAGCTGCTCCTGTGAGCTGCAGCACAAACCCAAATGAGACTTGGGATGACATATTCCCAGTAGTTTGGCTCCAGTCCAGAAGAAAATTTAGAGAAACAGATCCCAATGCTGGAGGATCAAATATGAATTCAAACAAAAATATTCTAAGGTAATTAGATTCAAGGCTCAACCTGAGCTGATATTAGGTATGGACCTAAAATGGCATTTACCCTTTCCTGAATACAAATGTTTCATTGCCAATTCAAACCAATTAGCACTGTCTGCCTCTAAATGCTGCCCTTTCTCTTCCCTCCTCTCCTGTCATCGGACACACTTTTGTTATGTCAGGTCAATCTAAGATCTTGTCAGCTGAAAAATCTTGCTAAACATTTTAGAGAAGAGCAGGGGAGAGATTGTTTTTACTGCCCAGTCTTCTTCACCTGATATGCACTGCTGTATAGTTGTTCATAATGAACAGTTTTATCACAGTTCTTTCAAAAGTGAGATAGGTAATATTACAAAACATAAAGAGAAGCAAAGGCTTCTGCAGCACAAACACAGCTACAGAGAACAAAGGCCTTTGTATCTGTTATTTTTAGATTCCTCTTTCTTTCCTACATCTGGTACAAAAGAACCAATAGCAGTGGCCTGAGTAGCACATTCATATCTCTCTTTGGAGTGGCTCCAATGCAGGTTGGCAAGACAGGAAACTTTTATTATCTTGCTTAGAGACTGTAAAGAGAACATCTGTCTTCCACAAACAAAACCCATCAGTGCTCTCTGCCTGAAGAGAGAGTCTGGAAAAATTGACAACTTGTCGAACTAATCACATTGCTTGTGATTGTGCTGCCATCTGATGTATTCTTACAAAGGGAACTTCTTGTCTGTCTCCAGAAGTGAAAAGTCTTTCTCCAGCATTCACACTGGAAACGTGCAACCAACTCATCTTGGCAGTGTATTATTTTATTCTGTTTCTTTTTTTTCTTTCTTCACACTTGTCCCTCTGGCATTTTAATGGTTATTTTTAAAAAAATATATATAAATTGTTGGCTCTCAAAATCTTTATTTGTGTACTTGCAACTTCTGTACTGAATCATCCCTCTTTCATATTATATTCCTGTATGCTTTCTCAAAGCAAACAGAGCTGGTAAATTATTGATATATATTAATTTGTAGACAAACACTCATTTGTAAAGAGAATTTTGCCGAATAAAATCTATGGTTGGACAGTTTATTTAACTTCTTGCATTTGTGGCAAAAACAGCTTTTCAACACTGCTCTGTGTCCTTCTCTCACAATTTGTAAGAAATACTGAAAACTTAAAATGAAATTTCCTCTTAACAAATGGCATTTATGCAGATTTTTTGATCTGAGGATCCAATTGCTAACGAGATAACAATAGGCGTAGTAACTTTGAAAGTAGTAAGTACATGAGCTCTAATATTTCCTGCAATTTATGGATCAAGTCAGGAAAGATTAATAAACTCCATCTGAACTTACCCTGATATTCACGCGCTGAAGATTTGGCTTAGTAACTGTATCCCTGTAGAGTGACATGTCAACAATAACCAGCAGGTTTTCACAAAAGCATACACTCAGGCATAAGCACTACACACTGTTGTAGCCACCAAACAGACATTTCTCAATGGCAATGCCAATTAAGCAGCAATGTAAACCTTACTATGTTAATTAAACATGAGAATTTACAAAGGATCTCCGGCAAGAGACTTGTAGATCTCAGAGTGGCTTTCTGAAAAAGCAGTGGAGAATATAATACCTTTGGATACTTCCCAGAGCATCTCTGAGTCAACAAATCCCCTTTTCATTAGAGTTATTTGGAATGCGAAGATCTGCCCCAAAAGGAGGAGCTGGCACAGGCTGCCTGTTCTTCAACATTTCCTTCTCAAGTCTGTTACTCTTCTGCAAACGCTAGCACAGCTGGTCACTTAACACACAACTGCATTTCCACCATCAGGTTCCTACCCAGATCCATCATTCCTGCACAGAGCTGTATCATTATCCCAGGAAGGGGCCCTTCTGCAGAGAACTCCAGGCCTGCGTGTGCTTTTTGTGCTCTCTCCAGTGAGACAAGTACCATCTAGCAGGGTTTAACTCTGCCATTTTCGTTGAGAACCTGTAATTATCTTCTAAAGGCGACACTTCAGTCTGTTTAACTGATGAAAGGCCAAAGACTCTCACTGGCACAAAGTGACATATTGGAGCCAGCCAGGGGAATAGCTCGTCAGTGTTGATTCACATAAAGACACAGCATTTAATGACGTTTGCTCAGTACTGCAGTTTAATGCCCTTCTGTGACTGAGGCTCTGTACAAGTATTTCATTTATTTAATCACTTCTACTCTATTCACTCTTTTAATACACAGCTAAACGTCCACAGCAACTCTGATTATTTTCTCATAATGTGGTAGGAACCTTTACTGCTCTGAAACCATTGGACTGTTCTTACGATCAGCAGTGGGAACTGGAGAAGAGAGGTGAAGTCTATAGAGGATGACTCATATTTATCAGTATTATTAATACACAAATTATTAATTCCAGGAGGATACAACAGTACATTCTGTCTTGTGATGGGGAATAAACTGCATCAGGTTTATAGGGCCTTCTCTTTAAAGTAAATAAATAAATAACTTTACAGACTACTGAAATACAACTACTTCCCAAGGCAGAAAATGTTTTGAACCCTACAGCCCTACCATGACACACTGTGATGCCAATATTTAGGGAGAGAAGGTAAAATATACAATTTTTCATTCAGAACTGCAGAAATTATTTGAATATTAATCACAGACCAATTTTGTAACGTGGAACTTGGGTTAGTTGACTACATTGAGTTACTGAAGTGCCCTGGTCTTCTAAAATACGCCTTGGGATCTCTAATGTTGATAAGAAAAGGCTTCATTTTTATAGCTTATTTGGAAACAAACAAATCAAAGTTGTTCCAGCAGTCTCCTTCTTTACTTCTTTGTTCAACTCTAACCATGTTATACCTGGTTGTGTCTATGTCTATAACACATCTCTATGGGCTGTTGACATCCTTCTCTCTAAATTGGAAAGATAGAGATTCAATGGGTGTACTGTTTGGTGGATGAGGAATTGCGCAGGTGGTTGTATCCAGAGATCATCTGGCCTACAGCTCAATGGCCAGATGGAGGTCACTGACAAGTACTGTCCCTCAGGGCTCCTTACTGGGACTAGTGCTTCTTAATATCTTCCTCAATGACATAAACAATGGGATAAAGTGCAGCCTTAGCAAATTCACAGGTGACACCAAGCTGAGTAGTGTGGCTGACAATCCTAAGGGACTTGGGAGTACTTCTGGATGAAAAGCTGGACATGTGCACTTACAGCCCAGAAAGCCAACTGCATCCTGGGCTACATCAGAAGAAATATGGCCAGGAGGTTGGAAGAGGTGGTTCTGCCTAACTGCAGTACTCTGCTCAAGAGAGATTTGGACCTGTTGGAGAAGGTCCAGAGGGAGACCAGAAAAATGATCAGATGAATGGAATACCTGTCCAGAGGAAAGGTGGAAGGAGTTGGAGTTTTCAGCCAGGAGAAGAGAAGGCTCCGGGGAGACCTTATTACAGCTTTTCAAAACTTAAATGAGGCTGTATGAAAGACAGGGACAAACTTTTTAGCAGCGACTCTTTTGACAGGACAAGAGGCAACAGTTTCAAGATAAAAAAGAGTAGATCACACTAGATATAAGGAAGACATTTTTTACAATGAGGGTGGTAAAACATTGCAACAGATTGATCAGAGAGGTGGTAGAAGTCTCATGCCTGGAAACATTCAAGGTCAGTTTAGATAGGATTCTGAGCAACCTGGTCTGGTTAAAGATGTTCCTGCTTATTGCAGGGTGGTTGAACTAGAAGACTAGATGACTTTTGAGGTCTCTTTCAACCCCAAGTGTTCTACAATTCTATGATTACATAATAAAATAGGATTTGTCCTAAAACTATTGCTTCAGTAGGCACATAAAATTTTACACTCTGGAATTTCTTCAGATGGTATCTAATCAGACTGCAAATGAGGACCAAAGCAATGCAAAGGATTTTGAAGATGCAGCACAATTTTTATCAGTGTTATTTTGCCAAGAGTCCAATTCCAACACCTGTGGCATGGGATCTCATATTTCACCCTCGATACAGTAGGCATAATAATAACCAGTACCGAGTGCCATAAAAACCAGTACTCAACAGGCAAGGCAGGTTTTTATAGTCCTAAACAAATCAAACATGTTATCTGGGCCTCATAATCATCTGAGTTCCCATAAACCCTCACAAGGGGTCCTAGTCCAGAATGACACTGACTGGTGCTGTTTCATCTGCACTGCTCCTATAACCTACCCTGTGTGTATACAAAGAAAAGAAGCAGCAACTAAAGTTCATTCCTAGAATTGTAGAATTGTTCTGGTTGGAAGAGTCTTTTAATATTAAGTCCAACCACTAACCCAGCACTGACAGGTCACCACTAAACTGTGTCCCTAAGTGACACATCTACATATCTTTTAAATCCCGCCAGGAATGGTGACTTCTCTAGACAGCCTATTCCAGTGCTTGACAATCCTTTCTGTGAATAATATTTTCCTAATATTTCACTTAAACCTCCCCTGGTCAAACTTGAGGCCATTTGCCCTTGTCCTATTGCTTTTACATGGAAGAAGAAACCTCCACCTCACTACAATCTCCCTTCAGGTAGTTGTAGAGAGCGACAAGGTTTCCTCTGAGCCCCATTTCTCCAGGCAAAAATTCCTAAACTTTTGGGCTGTAGTAGTCCCCCATCAATACTTTACCCCTCTTTCTAATTTACAGTCTGTTAATAGAGTGAATAAAGGAGAATCAGGCAACAGGGAATGTGAGACTACTGCATCAGGGATCTACACCAGAGGCATCCAGACTTTTTAATCTACAGATAGGTATCCAATCTGGACCATATGAATCATGCTCTAGAAAAGGCTCTTTCTCTCCACTGATTGCCAAGTTTGTGCAGTTTAATTGGATATAAGGCTCACTGAAGTTTTCACTGACAATGTTTGGTGGCTTGTGTCTCTCTAATACGAACATATTTCTGGGTTTCTATATTTTAAATTTTCTGTCAAAGTTTTAACTTGAGCTCTGAACTAAGGAAGACCTTTTGTTTCCCTGCATTCAGAAAAAAAAAAAAAAAGTGAATGCAAGAAATGAGCTAGAGTAATTATGTTTCCCTACAATATGGTGTCCCTTGAGGGACCAATATGCCCACTGTTATGAAATATCAAATCACAGTAACATTTATCTGCAGGAACTGAAGCCTTATAGCATCAGTCCTTGCTTCAGAAATCAATAACAGACCATGATGTTTAATATTTTATTGCTTTTTCTAGTACTGACTTTCTCAGCTTTGAATGAGTTACTACCTTTTAGTAAGTCACAAAATCCAGATAAACCAAGACAGGATTAAAAGCAATATTTTAGTCTCTGTTGCCATAGCTTTCCTATAAGCTGTAGTAGATAGGAGTTTATCAAGGTCCTGCCTAGGAGAGGGCAAATAAGGCTTCCAGTTCTTACCTCTTAAAAATATTCTTCAACTTCAAAATACATTTACTAAAAGAAGGAGCTTGCTGGATGTCCTGATGTCTATTGTTAAAGGGGTCAAAAACTAATTAATGTGCTAAAGGCTAACTCGCTATTAATGAGATTTACTGCTCTACCAATTAAGTACTGCCATGCCACTTATTTTATCTCTTTTCATGACAGATTTAGGTTTTGGTCTGCATTCAGACTATATTCAGTTAGATTTAGTGTTTAGTCTTATCAAATTATCATGAACTAAATAAAAACTCTATAACATACAGGGTATAAAACTGAGTTTCTTCCTCAGTTTCTGAGAAACAACACAGAAATGACTCTATGTCAACAGAAAACACATAATTTCTTGATCTTTCCATGCACCACCATAAAGACTGTATCAGTGAAGTCAATCAGCATGCTGAGTGCCCCCTTGTCTTTCTGATATGCAAAGCATAGTTTATTCGGGTGCCAGTTTGTAGATAACAGATTTTCAGCTGTTCACTGCTGTCATTCACACTTTCTGTTCTGCAGCTTTCAGAAATCCCTTAGCTGCTATCTGCAGATAAACCATCACCGAGTCCTCTCCCCCAGATCACAACAGAAATTAGTTTGTGGTCTGTTCTCACCCATCTCACCAAGATATATGGACATGGCCCTGAGTCTGCTCTCTTTAAAACCTCAAGATTCCAAACCTCATCATAAAATCTTTATATCTGTAATGAAAAGTTAATAAAGAATCATGTCCTGATCAGTTATAAAAGACAGAACACGAGGATCCAGAGAGCTAGGAACATGTACAAAATAATTAATTTCTACTGTGTTTTTTCTTTCATCTTTTTGGATTGATCTTGCCTATTTCAAGTCTCATCTTCCTCTCCTTGCACACCAATTAACTGTTGCTTTTACTGCAATCCACCTCTGTTGTTTATCTCCTTGGGTAGTTTCTTGATTTCTATCAATGTTTCTGTCTTCTCTTTTGTGTATTTTCAATCCCTTTACGTCAGTTTGCAGACCCCTGAGACAGATTTTAATTACATTTAAATCAACATTGATATATAAAAGCAGTGTTACAAAAGGATCAGGTGTTTGGTCATTATGATTCTCTATTTACTAAGCTGTTAACAAATCTCTTGCATGACTTTTGCCCCTGTAAAAAAGACTAGGTTAAATTCCTCTATAGAACAAAAGGACATAGCATATTTTTTCTGTAATTTCTTTAATTAGCATCTTACTGTTTCAGTTGTCTGAATACACTTCATGCCTTTAATGATAATTCTGCTCCTTGACTCCCATGAACAGAAGGTAAACAAATTACCTGAAGGTCTCTGGTGTTGTTGTAAAGGCCTTTTTTTTTTTTCCAGAACCCAGACCTTTTCTTCAATTAAGCAACATTCAAGGTTTTCATTTTATATAATATTGTGAAAAGTAAACACAAAGTGCTGCAGTGATAACAATGTTGATTTTTTTTAAAAATCAATTAGCATCTTGTGGTATTGAGGGTTTTGAGAAACCACAGAAATCACTCAATGTCATTCTCACTGGAGTGAAAAGTATTGTTACTCCTCCATAATATATCATTTTATAAGCTCATACCAGACAGAGAAAAAAAATAACCCGTGTCCACATTTAGGGGAACATGGCATTTCTCCTCTATATTCCCTAAAATGAAGAGAAACATCCAAAAGATAATATTAATTTTCCCCCATATCCACTCTGAAAAGTTGTTTTGATAAATCTGAAAATACAAATGACGTAGGACAGAAATACAGTCCTCAGGCTGGAGAATATCCAGTTGTGTATTATCAGAGCCACCAGAGGCATCAAAACAAAACAAAAAGAAAAAAAATCAAAAGCAGAGGAGAAAAAATAAAAAAAAAAAAAAAAAAGAGAGAGAAAAATGGGAAAAAAATGGCTAGAAATACTTGGCTTTGCTTTGGTTTTGAATGTGGAGATTAATCCTACCTCCCCTCCCTCCAAACAAGGATGACATGATGACCCTTAGGCTAACCTGGGGGACTCTGAAGCATCTAGAGGTGTCACAGTGTGGCACAGCAGGTCCAGCTCCCAGGGAAGCTGAGGGAGACAGCAGCCACAGCCTGGCTAACAGGGAGGACAAAACCACCAAAACACCAGCTAATTTACAACTCGCTTGCTACTTTTTAAGCCTGGCCTTTATACAATGTCTTTTGTTTTGGTTTTTTTTTTTCCTTTTTTACTAAAATACTGCCTTCAACTGAGGACAGTCACAGTCAGCATAGGTACATTTATTTTAGTTTCCAGAATATGGCCTCAAGAGTAGCTCCCCAGGCTCAGAAATGCAGATCAATTAATGTATGGCAGTGCAGCCTGCTTTGATTTCCCTTGTCTCTGCCATAGTTATATGGCTCATGGCACATTGAAAGAGCTTCATTTGCTATTAGCTAAGTTCTTAACATGCAGGGAGATCCAGACTATTTTCTTCTTCTTTAAAAAAAAATAAATACATATTTATTTATTTCTTTAATATAGAATAACTTGGGTTGGAAGTGCCCTTAAAGATTACCTAGCTCCAAACCCCCCTGCCATGGGCAGGAACACCTCCCACTAGACCAGGTTGCTCAAAGCCCCATCCAACCTGCTCTTGAACATATCTAGGGATGGAGCATCCACAACTTCCCTGGGCAACATATTCCAATGTCTCACCACCTTCAGAGTAAAAAATGTCTTAATTTCTATTCTAATTCTTCCTTTTTCTAGCTTAAAGCCATTACATCCTGTTTTATCACTGCAAGCCTTGTAAGCAGTCTCTCCCCAACTTTCTTGCAGGCCCTGATCATCATTCTTCAACACTGTGGCAGATTACAGGGAAGATGAGCAGATCTGAGCTACCTTTTTCAGTCTCCTGAATTCACCCCAAATAATTGATTTCATGTAAACAAATATAAAAAAATTCCCAGGAAATCCAAAGATTTCATCATGAAAGTGCCTTGAGACAGAGCTATACCTAAGTAGTGCATTCAGCTTGAGCCAACAATAGATAAAAACCTTATTCACTGTAATTGGCACTACATAATTTGTCAATGAGGAACTAATAATTAGTCAACAAGGAAGGACATGAGAGATTGCTTCCTTTGGTTTAACCAGTGACAAAATTTGTATCCAGTGTATAGGATTTTACAGCTTTGATTCTGAATTTATAGGGGAAAACAGAATTCTGGAAAACCTACTGAGCCTGGGGAGAATACACAGCTAGAAAAGATGCTGACTACCTATAAGGATACTAATAAAAACTAACACTGTTTGGCATGACAGACAGAAGCCTGCTATTTTTATCTGTTCTGTTTTTAAATATTAGTCAACTTGGAATACAATAAATAGATGAATACATGAAAGAATTAGCATTTACACTTGGACATATGGGAGCTTGATCTTTTCAAGACTTGCCGGTGGTGCAAAAAGGTTGCAGGTCACTAAAAAAAAAAATCCACAAGGTAGATGGGTACAAAGGAGATAAACTGTAAAGAAATTTAAAAGCATCATATTGCTTTTTTTCTCCTTCAGAAGAGGAAAAAGCACCAAAGGGACAGGTAAAGAGTGAGATGAATCCTCCACTCCACTCTGGTAGTGCCTATTTTCCATCTGGGAGGAAGCCTACATTCCCAGCTTACACTAGACAGCTTTCTCTTACAAATGAAAATGAGTATTCTCTCTAATCTAAGCAAACAAATCATACACTGTGATTTGTGTTTTCTTTCACACCACTCTAAAATCTACTACAGAGGCAATATCTATGTGACAGGTCACTCACCTGGAGCCCATGACACAGCAGTGGTTCAGCAGAAGCACAGGTACTGACACAGTTGGCTATCAGTCTTCATTTGAAAAACTTGTGAAATTTGGAAGGTGTATGCAATCTTCCTATCTGCTCTGGGTTATCTGAGTCCCTCACCTTTCATGTGCTCTGGGCTGCTGTGAAATACTTCTTCACAAAACTGCTTATGAGGCTGTGAAAGCAGCTACAAGACAGTTCATAAGCAATTGCCAAGTCCTTGCCTATAGAATTTATTTGCCAATCACAAATGTTTCTGGTTGGCTTTTACTGTAGTGCTCTATTTTTATCACAGTCATTACAAGTGCAGATTAAAAAAACCTGCTTGGAAAATATGAAAGCCTAGACTTTTATTCCATTTTTATATTGAGGAGATATTGTAACAATTCTCTCTGCAGATTACATAAGGTTTAATTTCACTACTTTCTAAACTTTGTATATGTCCATCATTTTTAGACAGCAGTAATTTCCCTTGCGTTGACTTGCAAAGTTAGCTAAATTAATATTATTTTTTAAATTCATAACATAGGAGACTTTTACAAGTGCAGAAATCCCTCTAGTACATGTCTGTGTAACTATTGCTCCACCCAAACACCCTGCTTACAGGAAGCAAATGAAAACTTGGATCCATCAACATTTATCACCTCCACTCACTTGACTGATCTTTACTCAAACACATCAAAAAGACACCAGAAACATTTGCTGAGATTAGATGCAGTTTGAAAAGATGGGAGTTTTCTCAGACATGGTAAGAGAGCTTCTAATTATCCAGCTATTTGCTATCATTAATTTAATTCTATCTAACAGAATGGAATTTTGCAGTTTCCAAGCTGACAAATCATTGTCAGTGAAGAAGCAATTAGCAGTTTAATGTTTGTGTCAACATGCTGAGTATCAGAGAGTATAGAAACAAGTGTAGAATAGGTTTTTTTCTAGGCATTGAGGCCACTGTGAAAATACCTTCTGCTGAAAGCCTGCAGTAGTGGCATGGGTGGGAACAATGTCCAAGTCACTGCACAAGAGTAACTTGACACACAGAGATCTCAATGGAACTGCAGGAAGAAAAACTCCCCTGCTGAACTGAACACAGCTCACAGCTAAATAATAAATCAGAGCATGTAGTCAGGCATCCTGCAAAAGCACATCCAGTTCCCATATCTCCACCACTTCATGCCTTTCCTACAAATTCTAATCCTTGACCAATGGTTGACACAGGTGTAGTTGCTGTTGAGCCCACAGTGAAGATGCCTTAACAGAAGCATTTTGTTTAAATAGAAGAACCAAGAATTTTACTAATAATTCATGAGACTATCCAGAGTATAAATACTGAAGGGAAAAAAACCAAACAACTAAACAAAACAAGCACAGTATTGTGTTGTGATGTGTCTAAGAGTAGAGACGTTGATGCTCCTTTTATAGCAACTTATTTAAGCCTCCAAAGCTCAAACCTATTCTAAAGAAGGTGTTTTATATCTATGGATGTAGACAGATATTTAGAACTGCAATTCTGAACCACTAGTTCAGTTTAGGTCCAGACCATCTGACAAGACCAAAGCAGCACTGGCTGCAACCCATGTAAACTCCTTTATTCTCACTGTAGAAAGCCTGACTGCAGCAAGAATGTGAGTTGTACACCCATCCCTCCCTTATCCTGTGACTGGAATGATGTAATAGTAGGAAAAGCAATTCTGAATAGCACTAGTATTTATACACAAGACATCCCTACCTGCTCTCAAGATCACCGAGTTAGAAAATACCAAATTCTTTAACACTGAGACCAATAAGGCCTCCTACATTAAAGTCTTTGCAGTAGCTTAACCTAAATTTCATAATTAGAGCTAAACAAGGTGAATATACACAAAGTAATTCCAAGCAGGAATTACTCATATTGCAGGTACACATAAATGGTTAAAAATATTGTACCCATTTTATGTCATATTTCAGTGAGAAACCAGTGGAAGTTCTAAGTCTAGGATAAACCAGATGACATGATAGTTTCTTTGCACCTAAGATTATAATCCAATTCAGTGCTTCCATGATTATTATTATATTCACTAGTACAGTAATTTTGTATTTTTTAAATTCCAAGCCATATTATAGACTTTGATTCAAGGAAAAAAGAGAGATGTCACTAATACTATTACATGCTTAATACTAAATCCAGGCTTAATTCTGCACAAAATCAGGAACACTGCCTGCAACCATAAGCTTTTCCTACCACACAGCAATGACTGTCTGTGCAAATATGTATGTTACATGAATCTATTGCATATACAGAAAGCCCTTTCATGAAATATTAGAACAATTAAAAGCATAACATGCTTCATTTAAAGGTTAAAACCAGGAAATAAAAAAATCTAAAGCACCTTATAACAATACCTATTCTCCATTCCTCCAGATATAATGGCACATGATAATAGTTAATGCTACATCACAGTCTGTTCTTTGTAACATTCCTTTTTGCCTTGTTTTCATCCTCTGTAGTTACCTCTTTAGTATATTCTTAGTGTATGCAAAGTCTGTCTGTAGCAAGCATTGGCTTGCTGCATTACATTACATAGGTTACCATTAGAAAATGGTAACCTAAAAATAAGACACATATTGAAAATTAAGAGTTGAGGTTGCAATACACAGGGTACAGAGAAAATATACTGATAAGTGAGAAGGTATATAAAATGATAATAAAGAGAAAAATTGCTACATCTGTATTTACACTTGTGGAGAAAAAAAAAATATTCTAATGAAAATATTTTCACATTATAGCCTTAAATTTGAAGTTACTACAGTGTATTTGCATTACAAGCACATATTTATACATACTGTTTTCAAAGTTTTAGTACACATAAGAAGACAGGACCACAGGTCCACATTTAGATATGTTACCATCTTTTTACAAGGAGCTGAAGTCCATGAAGTGTGTCACGAAATGAAATACTTTTCTTACAGTTGCAAATTGTTATGGACTAGTCCTTTGACTTGCATTCCTCTCCATTGCTCATGAAAGGAATGTCCTTAAAATGCTCTTCTGTTATGACTTCTCGTGGCATAAAGTTATTATGATGTATACAGGCCTTGAGGGAAAAAAGATAACTGGGGGACTGGGAGGTAATGTCATTAATGCCATGGAAGAGAGGATGATTTGGAAATGCTGAGAGAGTGCCTGTTGGGACCACATGGCTGACACGCGTCAGTATCTTCTCTGCTGCTAAAGGCTGATCCCTCTGAAATCTACCTGAAAATATTCACCCCTAGGACTTCAACTCAATCTGCTCTTATCACCTTGGGAACAGGTAAACATGCTCCTCCAGCATTTTCTGTTCATTCACATTAATTTTTTTAAAGACCTGGTAAAACATAAATACAACCTGACAACTCCAGAATACATGTAAACATATAAACACAAAAAAAAAGGGGGAGAGAGAGAGAGAGAGAGAGAGAGAGAGAGAGAGAGAGAGAGAGAGATTGAAAGAGAGGGGGGAAAAAACCAAACCAAGAACAAACCACAAAACAGCACAAATGTCAAGGGAGATTGCTCACTGCCTGCTCAGCAGCAAAAGCATTACAGCCTCCCACTCCTTAACTATCCGCCCAGACACAGCCAGCAAAACCAAATTAGTGCTCCATGGTGCTCTGACTCAGACAAGGTACTTGGGGAATAGCCACTGAATTTAGCAGCAGAGGCTGTCTGTTTAGTACTTTACACTGGACTGAGCATTAGTGAGTCACTGCTGCTGGAACACAAACCAACGTGGAGTCAGCATGAAGAGCCCAGCAGAGAACCAGGCAGAGCCAGCACACGAGCAGACACTGCGGCTGAAGGGTTATGCAAGGATTTTCTGTCCAGGAGGGCAAGACTTAAAGCATCTTTGTGATCTTTTTGGTTTTGGCAAGTGTTCCCTGCTAGCCTCTTGGTGGAAAGAAAAATCTTCTTCGCATTGAATGTGCAACTTGCTGGGATCTGTAACAGGTCACACCACAGACATCCTCGAGGAAATACTCTTGAAACATAACCATCAGTGAATTTATGTCTGCTAACCATATGTAAAGAAATACAAACTTCTCCTCAGCAATGTCAGAGCTGTGTAACAAGGTGTTCATGGAGGAATCTAGAAGGGAACACCATTGTCCCATCCTCATATGACCCACTGAACACACTTCCACTCATTTCCCTTCACTCTTCCCCCTGCAGCCTGCCCTTGTAAGACAAGCACTGCACAGAAAGATTTCCCCTTCTATAGGGTACAAACCCTTTTTTAGGTCTGCTGATAATTTCAGAATTGATGGAGCCATGAGATGCACTATGGACCCAAGAAGAGTACAAACACTGTTTTGTTCTAGTATTTAAATAGGAAAAAAAAAAATCTAATTACTTCATGACTTATTTTAAAACCACATGCAATGTAGCAATATAGGAACAATTAGATTTGCCATAATTATACCTGTCATATTTGCATAGAACAGAAGTTATTGCCTAGGGGCAGTTTTAATTACAATCAAGTGGTGGGTGATTGAAGTTTTAATAAGAAATACTGAATTGAAAATACATTAAATCCCCAAACAATTCTATATAAAAAGCAACCTTTGTCTCAGAGTGTACTGAACCTTAAGAGTGGCAGAACTTCTCTTGTTATTAAAAAATGAAAAACTTTAAATAGGTTAATGATTTCACTGTTAACTAAGCATAGGCAAGGTAGTAAAATTTTTTTCTTAAGCTTTTCAGGAATGAATGAAAGAAAACCAAAAAACCCACCAAAACTAAACAAAAAGCAAATCAGAACAAAAAACAAAACAAAAAAACAAACAACCAAAAAAAAAACCCAAACCCAAAAAACCCAACCAAAAAACAACCCAAAACAAAACACCCCAAAACAAAAAGCACCAACAACCAAAACACATTCCCACTAGGAATTCAAACTGCTATTTTATGGAAGGCACAGCCCATGAAAGAACTGACACACAAAACCTGTGTTTTCTCAGATTTAACTAGACACTTTAAACCACTTTGTCTGAAAGCATCATTTTCTGTAGGCACCTATAACAGTGGCTTCTAATGGACTTCTATGTGTGAGACCACTTCCAATTCTATATGGAAGTTTTTTTACTATATTTTAAAATGAATATTAAATGAAAGCTAATTTCTCTGGCAGTCATGTATGTGAAGATCAGGCACACTCAGGAGACTTTTCAGTCCTTGGAGCTGGTGCAGTGAGAGTCTCCTTCCCTCTGAACACTAGGAACAGACATGTAAACTTGTTTGTAGAGAGACCACTGGGGACCCCTTCCACCTTCATGTGAGTTTATAAATCAAATCCAAATATAGAGTAAATCTGAGCCCTTTAGGAAACCAGTTGAACAGCATCAATTTGTACCTACAAAGCAGCTGCATAAAAGGGAGTGAAAAATGTTCCTAGACAGCCTTGGACTCAGAAGAAACCTTATCTTCATCACAGCAACACATCATAAAATGAGTTATTAGCTCTTTTCTTGAAGCTTTCCCATCAAAGGGAATTTTTTAATACACCAAAAGGATTAGCATGAAAACACATGTGAAGTACCTGAGCCTCTAGTGATTAATAAAGCTTTTTGCAGGTAAAACTTAGATTTGTTTATCAGCTCATTTATAGCTGGATCACAGAAATTTAGAAACTGCAATTTAGACCTTCAGGAGATAGCACACAACAGTTTATCGTGTTGATTTCCTTCATCATATCCTTCTTTCTGAACTTTTCCACAGTCACTTATGGTGCAAGTAAATTTGCAGGGTTCCTGGGGAATTCTGCCTTTTGTACTAACAAGTATAATCAAAGGTCAGTGTTGCAAAGGAAGCTGACAGGAGATCCCCTAAGGAAAGTTTTCACATGGAAATTCCACTAGCAAGACTGAAAGGTGTGATAAAGGTGGCAGGTGATCATGGAGAAAAACATGTGAAAGAAAGATGCCAAGTGCACATGCTACCCGAATCTGTTCCATATGTTCATGAAGACAGATTCATTATTTCTTCCTAACGAGCTCTGCAGCAAGCTTTTTTTCCAAGGATTTAATCCTTGCTGATCTGATTCCTTTAAAGTCTATTTGGAAGAGTCCTGGATTTACCTGCATTCTTTCCCAAGAGTCCCAATTAGCCACATGCCTGAAATCCTGGCACAAAGTGTGCTACCACAGTGCTGGAGGAAAAACTGAAATACTCCAGGAAAAAAATTGTTACACTACTGAACCCATCCTGTCAGCCAGTCCTAAAGTGCATTTAAGGATATTGCAGCTATATAATAAGCATCATGACCTATGCATGGCCAGGGAATGGCCAGCATAACATTCAGAAAACAAAATCCTTTAAAGAAAGGGTAAAAAAAACTTAGGAACATTGTCTGAAAGCAAAGATTATTCAGCTACTTACTGTTCAGTGTTGTTATCAAATTAAAAGTCCAGCTGCCAACCCAAATGTGAGATTTTATCTCTGTGCAAAGAACCAGACCCTGAAATGGGTTTAAAATAATATTTTAATGGCCTTTCTGCAATTCAATAGGTTGTTACTGCAGCAAGAGTTTTACTGAAGTTGAAAGTTAGTCCAATGTGTGTACATATTTCATCAGTCAGAACTGTCATTTTTAAATTTAAACTTCCTCTGGCTCCACAGTAAAAGTTTATTGAACCTAGATCAATCTCACTAAAAAGTTGACCAATAAAAATGTGGAAAAACCATCTGGAAAAAAATGATAGTTTTCCTGTAGCAAAGTATTTCAGTTTCTCATTAGGGGAAAACAGAAATAAAAATATTATCTTCCAAAGTAAAAAGTACAACAAAAATTATTAAAATATTTAGGATTTGGATAACATTTCTTTAGATTTAAATTGATTAAAATTTTTTATTTAAAATATTTTTCTCTGGGTGTTAGTGATTTACTGTTTACTTTTCATAGAAGTGCTTGCTTGAAAACCTACTAGACATGCAGTTGCAGCATCTGAACACCTTGTCATGATCTTCTTGTCTTAGACATGCCAAAGAATTACATTTCACATCAAAAAAGAAATGAGAGAAATCATGTCCTGAGTTTTGAAAACGCCCTGTTCCATTCCAGTCTAACCTATTCCTGGTCATCTTCCAGAAGAGGAGCTGGAGCATGTTGCAGGCACCCCAGACATAGTAGCAGAACCTCTTGCACTGTACCTAAGCCTCTCCTCTTTCAAACACTTAACATAAAATGATTAATGGGATGGAAGTCACTGCTACAAAACATCTTTCTCTGTGAAATAACTGCCAAGGAGAGACTAGAAAAGATAGGACTCTTTTTGGTGGACCAGAAGGCTGACAGCAGATATGGCTGAAGTTATACACAAAGGATTTACCTTTGGATATACCATGTCTGGCAGTACTTGATCAGAAAGGACTCACTACAACTGATAGAAATTAATTGAGACCATAAATAGTGATGCCTGGGAACCATTTACTGCAGGAGGCAGACAGTACAGGCAGGTTAGGGGCTAGTCAAATCTATGGGTAAATTCACTAAAAGATACTGACAGGACAGGCAGACGTGTCCTCTTCCACATTTCTAATCCAAAACCTGGGAGCACTGAGGGTTTACATGCATAGTGGACCACAGACACTGCCCAGCATCTCCCAGCAGGGGCTATGCTATCCTATGCTCTTATTCCATAGTCTATGCCCTGGCCTCAGTCATCACTCCCACTACAAAAATGTCTTAGTATTTTGCTGGAGGAAAAAAAAAAAACAGCTTTGTGAATCTTGAAACTGGTGATGAATGTAAGTTGCAGCTTCAGCTAGCAGGAAGACACAATGGTTCTGCTTTAATGAATAGATTTAATATCATTTATACAGTACCAAGTATCACCAACCTCATTCAATGCAGAACAGAGCTTTGATAAATCTGCAATTTCTCCCTTCCACTTAGCAGGAAATGAAGGAAAAGGAGCAACAAGAAAGATGAACATGTGACAAAGGCAGAGAAAAAGAGAGGCCATATCAGATACTTCTTTCCTATGTTCCTTGATAACATGTCTGCCTTGCCCCAAAAGATCTATTTCCAGCACTACACAGATTATCAGAGGACTGTTGCCATGAGCACAGAGCAGGGAAATGAGAAACCTGGACACCCAAAAGGCCTTGACCATTTTGTACATAACTATTAGGATGAGTTCCTTTGTAAATTATCTAGTTTTCACCTGCATTTGTGCTTTAATTCTGCCCTCTGAAATGCAAATTGAACCAAATCATAATTCAAATATTCTGAGAATTTACTAAAACTCTAAAATTCTTACAAAAAATGTGTCAATTCAAAAGAGTTGTCATATATCTTTTTTATGTACATTAAAATCCTGTTGTAATTTTCTAAAACTGTTTATATCACTAATGCATTCTACTAAAAAAAAATAAAAATAAAAGAAGGTAAGTTCTTTTGGATAAAACTGACTTTTAAGGCTGTTAAAAGTATGGGAATTTCTGTAATTCCTAGAAGCCATCATTGGTTAAGAAATCCTCTGGAAACACTGCAAGTCAGCTGGACTATGGTATGCAGATCTACTTTGTAGAAATCAAATTTCACACAGGATTTTAGAATTTTAAAATTCAAGTTTGTCGTGGTTGAAAAGGTGACTGAAGGAGAGATTGTCTTGGGTTAGCTAGACAGCATTAGGGTGTGGAAGACAACACCTGCAATGCTCAAGAACTCCTATATTCTTCAGTCTGTTCAGATGGGCAATCTTCCATTAAACCAGATAAATTTAAGCAAATCAAAATACTAGCATGATATATTGTGATTTGGAAAAATGCATTGTTTTACCATGGACAATTATGCTGTAAAATTTCCAACTAGCCACAGTGAGAAACAGTCCTACACCAATAAATGCATTGATGTATTTCTTGTTTCTTGGGCAGATGATCCGAACAGAAGTAATCAGACCAAGAAATAAGCAAGGAAACAGTTCTTTTTGCCTGTCAGGCAGAAGCACATACATATCTGCAGGAGAAGCAGCTGCCTGAGGGTAAACCTCTGCTAAGAAGGGTAGCAAAGCCCTGGAGAGAAAAACTGGGACAAATCCAAGAAAAGTAACAGCAGAGGCTTGGGTTGCATTGTTTTATTTTTTAAATCTGAGCATCTGAAGCTGAAAAAGTAAAGTTATAACCACAGGAAACCAGAAGAGTTATTTGGAACATAGTTTTACCTTTTCCAGCTGCTACATGAACCCCCCAGCTTGGGGCAACGCTCACTGTAATGAGGCTGTGCACCTGCAGAACATCCTTCACAAATGGAATTTCAGTATCCAGAAACCTACACAAAGAAACCTGCTTGGAACAAACACGAGAAGAATCCCCACTCCCACCCCACAGGAATTTAAAAACTACTGCTACTCCATATTTTTCTCTCCATATCCAATGTGAAGGCAACAAAGAAGCTCTGCTATCAATGAAAACCTACTGTGCAAGGTGAAAGAGAAGTTGAATTGTGATGATAATCCAATAATATTATTTGCCACAAGCTCTTTTGAGCTTTCCTCATCTCCAGCCACTCTTACACACTCTCACTGCAATGCTCTGCTAGCAGGACAGAGATTCAGCAGGTGTCTCTCTAAGCTAGTGCACTAGATCCATTGCAGCACTGTGTACAGCTCAGGTCCACAAAACTCTAACAAGACTTATGGCTATCTGTAAGAATATGTGAGGTGGGAGGGGTGTGTGTCTGTGTCCCCCCCCCCCCCCCTTTATCTGTCTACAAGAATACAAGCTCTGCAGAAGGCAAATAAACTGTGGAAAGAAAAAAAACCAAGCACAGAAACAGGCAATATTTGTAAGAACTTTCATTTCAAACCCTCTAATTTATTTTTCCAGACTTTTATGACACCCTGCAAGGAGTGTAACTTATGGGAATCTACCCTCTGAGGCATAATGTTGCATCTATACAACCTGGATTTCAGTTAATAAAACACGACTCAAGGCAAGACAAGTGAAAACAAATTCAACCATCTGACATGTGGACAAGTTGACAAATGTCTGACTTCACAAGTGTCACATCTCACTAGTTGTCATTCCAAAACACATTTGCTTCAGCAACTACAACTGACTTTCAAAATAGGCCACATTTACATTTGAAGATTTAACTGAAGATCATAAACTGGACTCAGTACTACAGTCTAAAAAAAGCCTATATAAAACTTTTTTTTTGCTAGTGTGCAAATTTCCAGTGAAGGTAGTTTTACAAGAAGTGCAGTATCAGTCTTAAACTCACTTGCAAAGTTCCTGACATATCTAAAGTTGCTGTTTCTGCAGTCTGGACCAGCTCTAGTCAAGGACTGAAATCTAAATCTGATGCTGTAAAAAGAAGATGACAATGTCTATTCTGAATAGTCACAGAAAGCATCCAGAAATAAAATTTAGAAATTTTCCACCGCAGTGAGTTACTAAGTATGTAGAGAATTGATGGAGATATAAAAAGTAAACATATAAATAGACCTAGAGTCCTAACTCTGTAAAATTCTACCAAATACATAATGGAAAAGCCTTAAAGAAACAGGACGTACTGCCATGCAAAACCAGAAGATATGCATGGTCTTACAGTCCTTTTACAGAGTAAAGTTCATTTTATTTGTATTTTTCCAAAACATCAGTATTTTTCTGGTGGGACATTGGGACAAATAAAGCCATCTGGTTTGCAATGATGGTACACACTTTGTGTAATCTTATCACTAAATATTTTTTCTAATAGCTGAAGAGACACTCCAGATTGAAATGAAAAGTTAAAATAAAATTATAAACTATTTTGAAACTTTGAAGAGAAGAAGGAGACACAGACTAAGAATTCCAAAGGGAAAATGAATGTGTTAGAGTAAAAAATAACATAAAACCTAAATATGTGGCCCAAAAACATGCATAGACATAGCTTCATTCAACTGTTTGACCAGTGGCTTTAGTCTAGTTAATTTGCTCTTTGCCATCCATGTAGACATCCTCTTCCTAGAAGTCACACCTGAAATTATTTTGGCAAATAACCCAGCACACAAATTCCATTGCCAGGTTCCTCGTGATGGTCAGCTTCTCATATATCTCAGTACTGGTTCCAGTTGTTCAGTATCTTCATCAGTGACCTGGACGAGGGGTCAGAGAACACCCCTGGCAAGTTTGCTGATGACACAAACTGGGAGGGGTGGTGACAAACCAGAGCTGAGCTGCCATCCAGTGAGACCTGGACAGGCTGGAGAGCTGGGCAAAGGTGAACCTCATGAGGTTCAATAAGGACAAGTGTAGAGTCCTGCAGCTGGGGAGGAACAACACCAGGCACAGGTACAGGTAAGAGATACCTGCTGGAAAGCAGCTCCATGGAGAAAGACCTGGGAGTTGTGGTGGATGGCAAGGTACCCTTGGGTCAGCAATGGGTCCTTGTGGCCACAAAAGCCAATGGCACCCTGGGGTGCATGAAGAAAACTGTGCCCAGCAGCTGCAGGGAGGTTCTCCTCCCACTCTGCCCTTAAGACACCACAGCTCTCTCTCTTGATTCTATGGGGTATCTATCACACCTGTGCACAGGGAACTAATAGGAAACATCAGGTGCCTCTATCAACTCCAGACCTAGTGCATCAGTGTCTTCTAATGACAAAAATCACAGTGGTTACTGCATTGTTTGCAGAATACTGAGGGAAGTAAGAATCAGTTTGCCCTCAACTTTAGGAGAATCCAAACTACATCTTTGGAGAATGACCTAATTTTCGGGCAAGGACTCTGGCCCTCACAGCCTGAGAATAAGAATAACTGGATTTAATATATTTGAAGGGATTATAATGAAGGTGTGGGGCAACATTTGTCATCAAAATGGGATTTTTGCACAGATTATACTGGGAAATGGAGAACTTCAGCCTTGTAATCACTGGATTTAAATGGGACAGAAAAGAACTGAGCTGCAGATTCTCTTCTCTGGTCAGATGTTTTGTTTATTTACCTTGTAGATTACAAGATAACTGGAAAAAATATGTGGCTTTAGTATGCAAACTGGAAGAGTTTAGATGCAACTTCAACATACCCATGAAACTGTGTCCAGATACAGATACATAACCATATGTACCCACAGAGATTTTCAGCTAGAGAGGTGGCCCAAATCCTCCCAGAGTGATTAACTGTAAGCTTTAAATTAAAGAAGTGGTGGACTCTACTTTATCTTCTTTTGGAACTTCTAATAGCATTCAGGAGACTGGTGGCAGAGTTGCAACAGGGCTCAAAAGCAAGAGAGGCTGCCCAGTGCAAGTTCTGCTCAAAGAATGGACAACTTACATTTATCTGTGAGTATTTTTGAAGAGTGAAAAGGTATCTTTTTAGTACAGGCAGTTTAAGATTAGCAAACCAGAAGGCAGGTGTCCCAGAGTGCTTCCATGGACATTAGGTAGGCTTTAGGCATCCAAACAAAACTCAAGCTACAGTTTTGGATTGCATCCAAAAAAGAATAGTAGCAAGCACACCTACAAAATTTATTCTGATTTTGTAGGTCTTGCTGGCAGCAGAAAAATTCCCAACCCTATTTAAAGTGCACAGCATCTCTGCCCAGGAATCTCAAAATATGTTACAACACATGTTTATTTAAGCTTCACAGTTGTATTGTGAGACTCTGAAGGCTTCTTTCAGGAGGGCAGGGAAATACTAAGAGATCTGGACACACTTGCACAGCTGTGTTGAAATTGCATCTAAACTAGCAGCTAAACAGTCTGAGCTCCTCATTCACAGACACAGTTGTGCACCTTGGACATCTCCCAACAGCACGTAGAGGGAACCTGTCTCCTAGCACACAATCTGTGCCTCAGTTTCCATGGAAACACGGTTTCCTCAGTTTTCACAAGAAAGGCATAAGGGATAGAATGAAGATATGATGTCTTTGGTTGAGATGTCTGAAGAAATCTAGACAATTAGGTGCAAATCTGTGTGTCATTCATCTTTGTGTACATGCAGCCCAAGAAGCCAAGGTGACTGGTTAGTGCCTTCCCTTAAATGACCTTCATGTAAGAGTTTAAAAGTTAAAAGCAAAACCAAATGATCTCACAGCACAACAAAGAAATATTAAGCAGGAATTTGGCAGTGAAAACAGGAATGTCTTGTAATCCAGTGAAATGTATTTCAGTGGATATTGAGTATTTGCTTTACACAAATGGTTATGGTGTTGCCTTAGAATATGGAAGAAGAGTTTATTAATAAATGCACTCTGAGTGTACATCATAGTGTTGACAATAAAGTACTGACACTAAAGCTTTCCAGAAAGAGGCATTTCACTGTGGAAAAGAAGATTTGCAGGGGAATATACATACATCTTATTTTTGGATAGGAGGACAAGTAGGATTCACGTCAAAGTATTAAAAAAAATAAATGTAGCCAATGGTTAAATAATTTGGAAATGCAGAAAGGGATCATTTCTGATGATCTTGATCCTGTTACCAAAATTTTCTGCAGGCTGTGCTTTCAAAGATAGTTAATAGGTGTTTTCAATTCATCATTTGCTCTCTTAACTTTAATTTTCTGTTACGTAGGTGCCAGACTGCCTAATGGGCTAGGTGTACTATTAGTTAGTATCCTTGGAAAGTTTTGTACCTGAAAAATGCCCCAAGAACCTTGGTGAGTTTTGGTTGTAGATACTTCAGGACACATTTTCAATGAAACCTCCACCTGCCTTCCATTACACACCTAAACATGCAGGTTCAGGGGCAGCACAGCTGTCCTGTACACCACTTGGTAGCAAGACACACAGGGACTGTGTATTAACTGGCATTGAGCACAATACCTTAGAACCCTACAATATCTCAGGCTGGAAAAGACTGATAAGGATCATCAAGTCCAACTCCCTGCTCCACACAGAACCACAGGCACACCATATGGATATGGCAATCCCATAATATTCAAGTAGTGCATGTTCAGTAGAGTTAGGCCAGGAAATATGCAACAGTAAAATAGCAAACAACAGCAAACCACAAGAGAAATGTTCACTATTGGCTCAACAGGCTCTGTGACATCCTTCACTGCAAAGACTTTCTCCCTCCTTCCTGCCCATACCACTCTGTTCCTCCACTACACTTTGCTAGAAAATTCTCCATTTTCTTTTCATCCTAACTTCTGACAGTCAAAAACTATCTAGGAAAGCCCTCTGGGTTTGGCTCAGGACTTTGCCCTTTCTCCTTCCCCAGCTAAGTACCTTCTCAACAACCAATTTAAGCTTCTCTCAAGCATAAATTCATACACATGAAAAATTAAAAACAGATTTTTTTTTTCCTTACAGTGGGAAAGTCATCTTTGTCCAGATTATTATTATAACCTTTCCTCACATAAACCAGAAATGAAATCACAAAGAGTTTCCTTGTTACTAAAGCCTTTTATGTGTAATGCATAGAATCACTAAGTAATTATATATTTAAGTTATAGCAAGAGAGTTTTCCAGAATAAAGTTAAATGAAAACACAAATTATTTAGAATGCAAGAATTATTTCTCATTTAAAAGTGCTTTTGCAGCTCAAGGAAAGCCAACTCATTATTAGAAAACTAATCATTAATACTTGTTTATTATAACCTTGCCCAAAGACTGTTTGTATAGCATGCCTAGAGAAAATCATGGCATCCCCTGGGGTATGCTGGTCTCTGAACAGTGACACTGTTGATGTCATTCACTGCAAACTCCTTCAGGGCATCACTGGAGGTTGTATGATGCACTTGAATCATACTGTTTTCAGGATTCATGTCTTAATTAACACTTTGAGCCATATTAGCCCAAACAGTAAAACCCTCTGTGCAGTCATTAGTAACAGTTCCTTTCAACTCCACTCCTGATATCAGAAGAAAATGTGACCCAGCAGATTTAAGACTTAAATTTCAGATAAATAAGTCAACTTCAATACATTAATTTTACAAAATGCCAGCATGGAGACAGACCTTGAAAAAAAAAAAAGACAAACCAAAAAAAACCAAATACATGTGGTAGGTGAATAAATCCTGTAAGTAGAAAGCCACAGATAAGATGCAGAAGATAGTGAGGGTCTTGTGTATAAATAAAATCTAGAGGAACATTTCAGAACAATCAGAAGTCATTGAAAGTTCTGATATAAATGTGGGATAAGTACAAATAGAAAAGCCAGTATAAATATCTGAGCCTTAAGGTCAGGTGATAGCACAAGAGAAACCAACATACAATGATCCAAAATTAGTAACTTTGTAGAATATGAGTCAGCAAAGAGCTCTGACTAGGACTGAGATTAATAAACACGTATTTTTCCCCTTAAATGGTGCTTTATAGTTCTTTTCCCCTTTTCTTTTCTAAGTTAGACTAAGCCTTGGGAATAAACATCAGAAATACATTACATTTCTTAAAGAAATAACAGCAGAATTCCCCAGAGCAGCTAACTTTGATAATAGTTGTGAAAATACCTGAATTAGAAATCAGAAGCTACTTCAAACAACGAAAATGGTATTAAAAAGTTTAATCAACTTAACCATAATAAAGATAATATTAAAAAAGCTTAAGCTGTCTTTATTAATTTGAAAGGTTATACTAATTTTTCAAGGCATTGGCTTTGCCTGTGTCTGGCATTTGATGCAAAAGTTAAGGCAGGTTTTCTCAGGAGTCATCTATGACCAGCTATCACTAGCAAGCTGTTCTGAAAGAAGTGGTTTTTATCATTTTGGTTTTAAAAATTTTAAAAAGTAAATCCCCATATATATATATATATATATATCTATATATATATCAAATAAGGACATAAAAAGTACACGAAATTCACAGAAAGTTTCAGCAAGACCAAAAACCTGAAACCTGACAACCTCTGTCAGACAGAGCCATCCTGCTTAAACTGGAGGAGAGGAATGTTTCAATAAGTCCTTTCAATCAATTTCCTGCAGAAAGGATCTTACATATCTATTGTAATCATATAAATTCTGGTGATTCTCAGGTAGTAAAAAATTAAAAAATAATGTAATCCCCCAAATGTAGAGTTGTTCGGATACCAAAGAGAATCATCACTGATCAGTATTGCAAACATTTAACACTGTGCTACATTGTGTGAACTGTGGGGTGAAGAGAAGTTATTTCCTAGAATCATAGAACCATTTAGCTTGGAAAAGACTCTTAAGATCAGTGAGTCTGACAGTTAACCCAGCACTTCCAAGCCTACCACTAAACCATATCTCAGCACCACATCTACACATCTTTTAAATACCTCCAGGGATGGTGGCTCAACCTCTTCCCTGGACAAGCCTCTTCCAGTGCTTGACAAAGCCTTTGGTAAAGAAATTTTCCCCAGTATCCAATGTAAACCTCCCCTGGTGCAACTTGAGCTCTTTTATCCTGTCAATTGTTACTTGGGAAAACAAACCAATCCCCTCTTAGCTACAACCTCCTCTCAGGTGGTTTTAGAGAGCAAGAGGGTTCCCCCTAAGCCTCCTTTTCTCCAGGCTAACAACCCCAGTTCCTCAGACACTCCTAATAGACTTGTTCTCCAGACCCTTCCCCAGCTTTGTTGCTCTCCCCTGGACACGCTCCAGCACTTCAGTCTCTCCTGTAGTGAGAGGCCCCAAACTGAACACACTATTTGAGGTGCAGCCTCAGCAGGGCTGAGTACAGGGGTACAACTTCCACCTCTTTGGGGATGAATTCACCTGATATAAAGAGGCAAGATTGATAAAGATGTGATGCAGAAGTCTGGGTGACATGCATCCTGAAATGGTGAAATGCAGCTAAAAATAATAAGTATTGTGCATTCACTGCAGCACTGGCAGCAATGGCAACCCCAAGCATTAAGGACATCATGAGTCACATCCTCTAAAATAATAGAATTGGTTTTAAAGTCATAAGTTTTTAACCACTAATACATCTGGAGGACTTTTTATATGCCTGCAGGATGTATTGACTTGAGTATTTAAAATTATCCAAGAAGTTTTGAAGACTACAAGACTTATTTAAAGAAAAAAAAAAAGAAAAAAAAAAAAGGAGAAAAAAAAGTTCCCTTTTATATCAGGGAACTGAAACATATAAAAGTGACCAAGAGCTTGCCTAAAATGAGGTAGACACACTACTAGTCAATTCACAGAAAAAATGTTCTGGAAGCTTTTTTAAATTAAATGTTTTAAGACCAAACCAACCCTGACATACACAAACCCCTACATTAATCCTGAGTTATAAGAAAATACAAGATTTGACTGTTGAATATTAAAAACATCACAAGTAAATGGGGTGATAAGAAAATGATGTAAAACCTGATGTATCACAAAGGTCTCCAGAGCAATTTATATTTTACAGTAATAATCCAAAGTCCACAAGGGGCTACATAAGCACATGCCCAGCGAGTTTAAACAGGAAAACAAACAAACAAACAAATCATACTTATTTAACAATCACTTGACTGAAACAGACACTTTGCCTCAGATAACACTGCTGTACACTGCATGTTAAGGAAGCTATGGGAACTGGAAGAGTGAATTCCTGCTAAGAACAAAAGGCAGGAGAATGGCTTCCTCCTGTGGCATCCACTCATGGACTAAGCAAAACATCTTGGCCTACAAGGTTAGTCCTCAGGACAGTGCAGCAGAAGTTTCAGTCTCAAACTGATTCTTCAGCTGAATTGGAACTGTGCTGATAAAAGGACTGCTTGGGAAGAACTCAATTCTCTCAACTTTACACACCTACAGTATAGATATTTACATCCTGGCTTCTCTGACAGAGAGAGAACTAAGTACTTCTGGGTTGTAGTTATTGCATTTTAAAATATTATTCAGAATACATCGGGTCAGTCCTGACTGAGAAATGCCTGTTTTATTCCACTGAACAAAAAAGGAGCTTAGGACGATCAGCTGAGTAGATGTCTACACTTAGGTGAATTAATCCCTCTTTCTTCTCTTTCACTTTAAATGACACATCCAAACTCATCTGCAAGTCTATGTGGATATGTAATTGCTCAGGGAATCCCAGCCTGCTATTCCATCCTTTAAACCCATTTCTAATAGCTCAACTCTGTATAAAGCATGTTTATGAATTCATCCAGATCCCCCCTGTGCATGTTTGGTCAGTATCTTCTGAAAAGCACTTGAAACTCTTATATGAGTCAGAGTGATGCGAGTAGGAATGATAAAAAACAATTACCCAGGTTTGTTGTCTTATGGGATGGAAGAGAAAGGTAATGCTAACAAAAGTACTTTCTAGAAATAACTTTCTTATTTAAAGTATAAAGAATTGTGAGGTTACAGTTCAGCATGGTCTTCACACTAATAGTGCAGGATTAACTTTCCCACACGATTAAAGTTAAAATTAAATTACACAGAGTAAATGAGAAAGTCAGAAATAGAATAGGCCTGTATATCAATCTGATTCACAGGTGGCTGCAGTTGTTGAAGGAGGAGAATTAGCTGCTACCATCAGGAAAGACCGAGTAACTAAAATGGTGAAGAGACCAAATATCAACAGATGTAGTTAGCAATAATACCAAAATAAACCTCATTACTTAAAAGATACCATTATTTTTTAATCTCATTGTTTCCCCAGGATGACTATTGACTGTAGAGTACAGTGATCTTCAAGTCATAAACATTCATGTGCGTCACTTAGAGGAATATTTTCCAGTCTATTTATAACTTGATTTGTTACTTGGCTGTGTTTCCTAATCTGTCTGTCAATATTATAAGCATCTGCCCTATGCCAACAAACTAATGAGTTCATTTTCTACCATGAAGTCACAAATCATCTTTCTACATGTCATGTCCTGTACACATGAGGCTGACACTGCCTGCAAGAGTATAGGCAGCAAAAATAACAATAAAGGCATGTCTCAATAATAGATAAAGATACTGTTCTTACTGTTAAATAGAAAACCTAACTCAACAGTACTCACCACCAAAGCTTTAGATCTGTTACTCAGAAGTTTTTCAATGTCTCTGGCTGCAATTTCCACTAGCTGACGAGGGTTGTTGGCTTCTACAGTATACAAATCTGTGTTTTTCAAATAGATCTGCAAGAGGAAAAAATAGAAATAAATTAAAATGGCAACAGACATTCAAAATACATCAAGTGATTTGACTGAATAGGCATCAAGACATCCTCAGTGCTTACTGCAGAGCTTCAGACTATTGCTCGTAAAAGCCAAACATGCCTTGTGAAAGAAAATACTTGACCTTTTTGTCTAAGAGGTAGAACACTAAAATCCACTAAAAATCATTTAATACATCTTCAAAACCACTAAAAATCATTCAATAAATCTCCAAAACTGACTGTTTCTGGTGACATACTGTTGAGCTACTAAATGCTCAAGGAACTTGATTCCCATAGAGTACTGAGGGGAAAGTAGAATGGAGATCCTTTAAAATGACTGAAGTTGAAAACAAATAGTTATTGCTGAACTTAATTGTTCCTTGAACAACAAACGTACCACCTGAAGTAAAAAAATATAAGTTGTTCTAATATAGTCAGTTTAATCCCTTATCTATTTATTTACATTATAGTGTTAGCATTCATGAGGAAAGAAGAGGAAAAAAACAAATATGGAGGAAAAAAGGGGAAAAAGAAGAGGACAAATGGGTAAAAAATGAAAGAATAAAAATCACAGGGGGAAGAAAGGAAAGGAATTATAACCATGTTTCTCCTCTATGGGGTTATATTTAGTGAGGAGCCATTAAGTTTTCCAAAGCAGAACATGTCCATAAAGGAGATAATTTGATTTGTTAAAGCTACTACAAGGAAATGCATGCAACCACAAGAAATAGAGAAGGAAATCATCAGAAAATAAACAAACAAACAAACAAAAATTTTCTTATCTCTGTCCTGCGTGAACTGGATAAAGGAATTTAAAAAGGGCATTATTTGGGAAAAATAAATAAATGCATTTTTTTAAGTGATACCTTATGGCTAGATGGGAAAACTAATTTATGCAACCAGAAGATGGCCTGCATTTACTCAAATCCTCTGCCTCCCCAGCCCTGCCTGGTGGGGGCCGTGCTGTCTCCCAGGGAGCAATTCCAGGCCCAGGCAGGAAAGGGTCCAGCACTAATACACTGGCAGCCATCCAGCACAAGAACTGAGAAACTACAGACCAGCCAGTCTACCAGCCCCACCAGGATTCCTGGGTTAAAGCTGTGGAGACCTTAAAGAAACTCATCAAAATATGTCTCCTGTTCTTGTAGCTGATGGGTATTTATCACAGATACATTTCTGACAGCTACGGCTATAGCTGAGAATTTTTATCAGTCATGTCTCATAAACTGTCATAAGTTTTCATCACTTCTGAATTTCACAACACATGTTGGGGTTTGACTTTGGTCCTTCAGAAGTACATTCTTTTCTTAATACCAGTAACTGAGTAGTATGGCCACAAATATGCTTTAAACTCTTCATACAGTAGCAATTATGTTAAAAAAGCAGGGCATCATGAGCAGAAAACCACTACAACAGAAGTTTCTGATGAAACTCAGAAGGTAATTTAGGTATTTTTGAGGCACTTGATTTTCAAAATCATAGGGAAAAATCCCCAAACAAACAAAAAACAGAACCAAAAGGTATAGCATAATATCTTTTTTTGTTCTGGGCTCCCCAGTTCAAGAGAGACAGGAAAGTACTGGAGAGAGTCCAACAGAGAGAAAAAAAAATAGAAGCACAAGCAAGTACGTGCTCAAATAATGCAGGTTTGGAGCAGATTAATATTTGGAATGACTTGGAGCCTGCATTGACCAGTATATAAGGGCGAGCATCATATTGTTGATTGTTTTACATTTTTAAGGCACTTAATATGTTTTCTAACAGGTCACAATTTAACAGCTTTAGCAGAAGTTAAGATGATAATGCACTGCATCCTCACAACCATGATTTTGTACCCCACCAGCTAGAAATACAATACAAATGATTTATGGGACTTTACTTTTCAGTATAGAGCAAAGTTTCAGTAAACCATATACTGGTAAGGGATTGAAAACATGGGTGGAAAATTTGCACTTTCATCTCTAATCCCTTGTTTTAGAAAACATGATTCTATAAACCTCAATTGGAAAACACTCAACATTTTCACACACCTCATTCCTACAGGGAATTTGTTCCCATACTTCCAAGCTTGAATGATTTGAAAGCTGCAGACTATCAAAGTTTGGCCTACCAGGTACATAAACATTTTCATTTTTCTTCCCTAGCACCAGGTACCAGAATAGTTCAAAAGCCTGAATCATTTAATGAGATCACCATCACAAGAGACAGGATTAATATTAATATTTCAACTTTAAAACTTTATAACAGGTATTGTGGGTCCTACCACTGAGCAAGCCCTACTCCAAGGCTGGCTTTGCAAGCTTTTATTTGTCAGCTATTTAAAAAAAAAAATCAAAACACAAAACACAACACGATGAAACAAAAGCAAAGTACAAACAAACAAACAAAGAAAAACAGACAAGAAAAATAATTCAGAACAACCTAGACACCCTCCCAAGTTGTCAGTGATACTCTTTCTCCTCTTCTTCTCTTTACTACACGGCAGGTCTCAGAGCACCTGTCCCTTGTGCTTCACTGAAGATTTATCCCACAAGCTCCTAAACAAAAAGCATCAAAAATAACTTGGAACTCCACACGCTTCTTTATTTTCATGAAGTGTGAGACCCGTCTCAACTACCAAGGAGCAGAGTAAGAACTAGTCACTAATTATTTAAGAAGGGTGTACATAATTTATTTGTTGTCTGCTCCCCTCTCCTTGAATTCAGGCGCAGACTGCAGCAGTTCAGCAGAGCAGTGCATGGGGAAACGATACCAGCTTCGGGGCTTGGCACCCTGTGACAAACCCTTCCTGCTCCCCAGCCTCCCACCTAGCAGTCAGACACAATTAGCAGAAGCTCATCTCAAATAGTCATAAAGGGTCTTATCGGCAAAGGGGTGTTCATTTGTCATTTAAAATGCAATTTGGCAGGCTCCATGGCTTGTTAAGAAGAGCTAATTTGAATGCATTTTATTAAATTGCTTTGACCGAGTGAATGCAAGTTTCTGTTGGCTTTTACTCCAAAATGGTTTTCAGTACTTTAACCACTAATGTATTGCTAAAAGCTCTCCAAATTGTCAAAAAACCCTACCACTTCTCACAGAATAAAGCCTCATCGCATGGCTAAGTAAAATCAGTAAGGTCACAGCACAAAAAATACTTTAATTTTTCTCCAAAGTCAAGTGCCATGCCCTGCTTTATTCAGGCGAGGATGTATTAAAATTGCTTTTTAAATGTTGAACACTTCTTCTGGCATCATGAACTGCAGGCTTTGAGGGGGGAGAACATGATGGGGACAATCACGTTAGGATGAAACAACAAAAGAAGGACAATAGTTGAATGTGGTAAAGATTAGAAAAACTGCCAGCACCTCAGCAGAGCAAAGCCCTCTCCACACAGTCTTCAAGGACACCTTTATAAATCTCTCATAAAAGATGTTCTTGCTTTCTATAAGACTCATGAGGGAAAGTCAAACATTTCTGTACAAATGAGAGAGAATGAAAGATGCACCTTCTTTGCATGGCTCTTGCCACATTGCGCAGGCACTGGGGACTGCTCTGAGATTGAAATTTCCTTTAAATGGCCCTCGTGCTTTAACACAGCCAGAAAAAGTTCCTGAGAGTAATAAATTATCTGTGCTTTGGATCTGTGGTCTTGGCACTGTTTCCACAGACTGTCCAAATAATGAAGAACAGTCATTCAAGTTGAGTTATTCTAAACTGCAATAGAATTCATTTGGCTGTTTTTTGGTTGGTTGGTTGATTTTGAAACTGTCAGTCTCCCACTTTAAGCAAAAAACCAAAGTATTTTCTTCAGGTAGTGGCGACTTGCTGAGGGCCCAAACACGAGGCATGAACATGTCAATCTCAGTTTCATCACCAAAAACTTTCATGGACATAGGCCTCAGTAACCAAGACCTGCCCCACTGGGAACATTCAACATTTATCTCAAGCCCTATCACAAATAGCTTCCATTTTAATACCTTTTTTCAGCTATACAAAATATCAATTACTATCACTCACATATTTGCTAATTTTGTTTTTTTGGCTTTATGAGTTCCATAAAGTTACATGTCATGATCTCATTTGTGTGAAAAGTGGAGAAGCAGAGCCATTTGACAGACAACCAAGTGTAAGAAGAAATCTAGAGAGCAGAAGTCAGAAAACAGAAATAATCACACGACAGGTTATTATTGCCACCATTTTTTAGTGTAGATATTTTCCTTCAACCCACAAACAACTATACAAACTGCACAGAGGCAGCAAATTCTTACTTAAAATCTTCTTACTGCTGCATCCAAATACCAAAGTTATACCAATACTTTCTATTTCTAATACATGTCAGAGATACCTTTTTTCTCACAAAACATTTCTCTTTGAGTCACAAGTGATCCATTGTTGACCACATACTAAAATTCTCCTTCCCAAGGAGCATTCTGTATGTCCAAAGAAATCAGTCTGAGTATTTTAAATATGTCTTACTCTCTGCTACATATAATATACAAGTAAGATTACAGCTGCTCCCTAGAAACTCACAGTTGCCTTCATTCTTGAAATTCATGGCAACAACACAAAGGAAAAAAACACCCCAATAGTGTTCTGTAGCTGTTGCTTTTCAGAGTCACTTGCCTGATCACTGCCTGCTGTAAAGGGCTGGGATGACAAGTGACAGGGCAGCTGAGGGGTTGAAAACCATGATATATCATAGCAATGATGTACACATTAGTAAAAAATTATCAGAGCTAAATCATTCTCAAGAATATAGTCATGCTGAATTGTGCAAGATGCTGGGAACACTTATGCCTCAGTTAACATCAGAGTGTAAGAAGTGCCAGAGTCGATTGGCTCATTCAGGTCCCTAGTCAAAGGGAATCAGATAATCAGGGATACTTTGTAGGATGGAATCATCAGACACTCTTAACTGTTGGTAATTAACAAAGTAGTCTAAAGGACTCTAAAATTAACAAGTAATTTTTGTAATTGCCACTTTCATAACCTTCATAAAACATGAGTTCAGCTCTGTAGCTCTGCTACTGTATAAACATCAAAACCAGGTCTAAATAAGCCCCTTTGTTAAGATAAATGTATTTTAAGGCATTCAATTTTGTTTCATAGTGATAACAAGGCTACATCATTTATTAGTTTCACAGCAGTTTTAGCTCAGGTTTTTAGTTGAGACTGGATGAGAACCCAAAAATCCAGACTCCTGATGAGCACTACATGTACAAGACAATCTTTCTTGGAACAGAAGAAGAATAGGAAGAAAATGTTTCAAGGTCCTTCTGTGTTTTTGCTATATTTTGGGGTGGCACACATATCATTCTTCAAATTCTCATATCCATAAGAAATTTTATCCTGCATCACCTCCTCTTAATGCAATTTAACACCTACTGACTGTCCCCAAAGGCAATTTTAAGTTGTAGACAACTAGCAGAGCTGTTCTGGTGTTCTACTAACCACAGGACTTGGAAACTGGGGGGTTTGGTGGTTTTGGTGTGGGGTTTTTTTCAAGGAAAATCTTTAATTCTCTCAGCTTCTACAAAAATCATCTGAACATAAGCACCAATAGGACAGATTGTATTAGTCTAAGAGCCATTGGAAAGTTATAAATGAACCAAGAACAGTGCTTTGTTTCAAGATTATCCAGCTCACCAAACAGTAATTAAAACGATGGTAATATGAGGCCATCCCTTCCCTTGAGCCTGAGCAAACTTTGTTAATGCAGCCACCTATTTTTATTGACTTACAGATGATTTTTCTTGCTGGAAGAAGGAACTCTTCAAAATGCCAGTTTATTGCTAAGGGAGCAGAGGGAGAGTAGCATCTGCAACAAATAAATGAGGCTCCCCATGTTTTGACAATCTCTTAATTTCCATTTGGATTACAAAGAGAACTTGCAGATGTGTCTTCAAATTTCTCAGCCTACATAAAAGTGATTTAATTTTCCTAACATCTCAACATTGGTTAGCAATGTGTAAATTCAACAGAATGTACTTTGCAGGATTCTATTTTTAATGCCTGCAGCTCTGGTATCTGGTTGCATATAGTACACAGCAGTGGCAGTTTTATGTCTCAAGTGGGACATACCTTTAAAAATATTGTATTATAAAAAAAATCTGTTACTGTACTTTGGGAATCTCAAACCATTCTATCCCATCTCATACATTATTTTAATTCTGGTGAATGGACTCTGACTTCTCAATGAGTATCTGAAATGCCCATATGTCATGGTTCCAACCCCTTCATAATTCTTTTCTAAAAGTAATCCTGAACTCATTTCCCTTCTCCACACCCCACTCAGACAGCAAACTGGTGTCCTCACCTTAGGGATGAGGCAAAAGACCCAAGTGTAAATAATGTACAGTAGCCAATTTATTCTTGGAAGGAATTGAAGCATTTCAGAGCACCAGCCTTGCACACAGCCCACTCAGCTAAACTTTCTGATGAACTATCCTAGTTTACTGAGGGCATTGAAAAAAAATGAGTTGCTTCCTGCCTTTCAGAATTTTCTCATTCTTCTCCTTAGAAAATACAATGTAATACAATTGCACTTTTGCAGAAAACTGCTGTTGCAGACCTACCAGAGCCATTCATAAAAATGACCTGAACGCAGGGAAGTTTCAGCAAATATAAAACTGGTAACCCAAGCAGGATACAAGAAGTGCTTCCACAACTTCAAAACACCATGCTTGTTTAAATGTTCATTTCCAGATGTGTTTGGTTGTATATGGGTAAAAATTCTTTATTTGATTTGATGTTAAAAAAAAAGAAAAAAAAAGTGGTTTAATCTTTTCTTCCATTCAGGACAATAAAAAGAGACAAAATGAGAAAAGAGAGGATACAATACTCTACTGACTTTTGTGATCAGTCATAGTGAAACTCACTGGGTGGCCCAATCTATTGAACGAACATAAGTTTCCTTATTTTCCATATTTGATTCATTTATGCACTTTTTTTCCTTTCTTAAAGCACTGGGGAGTACACCCAGGGCACACAGGGAAAAGCTTTACCTTTATGCAAGCTGTGCCTACAGGTGTTATGGTATTAGCTACATTTTCCATTTTCAAAGGATGGAGACCATGCACCAATATATTAATATTTTACAGGTTATAAATCAGAAATGTCTTAAAACTCAGAGTCACAACAGTCATTCTTAAGAATCTATAATAATCAGAAGTTTCAAATGAAATTTAGACTTCTAAAGTCCATAGACAAGACCCCCTGAGAAATAGAAATAAAATGTATTTATTTGGCTTATAATTCTTAAAATCAAACCATCATTAAAATAAATCAAGTTATTGAATTTCTTCTTTATATTTTGCTTCACCATAAAAGTCTCATTTACTTCAACCTTAACAAGAGTGAGTGTAGTATATTTTGGAACGTGGCCATATATCCCTTAGGTCCATCTGGTAGTTCCTCAGAGAATAGCATAAGGTACAAAACTCTTTGCCTTTGGCTAAAGCATATTCAAACTAAATCCAACGTGATAAATGGAAAGCCTTTGCTAATATATCCCATTAACTTTATGATTTTAAAGAGCCCCCTAACAATCATGCTGATCCCATAGAAGAATAATCCAAACAAAACCAGCTGCTAACTTGTCTGTCAAACTGCCTTTTGCAACAAGAATTTCAGACCACCTGTGACAGTGGGGAAGACACATCCAGGTATGAATTTTACATGAAGTTCGTTGAAGGCTTCCCATTGCACAGACCTCTCTACACAGCTAATGAAAAGAAAGCAAGCTGTATATCACAGCTTCTATAGGTAGCATGTTAGTGGCTCTATAAAGCATCAAGAACTGAACACTAACTTAGCTGAAATCTGTCAGGAATCCAACAGACAATCACCTCTAGGTAACAAACCCTGCTGGCAGAAGGAAGCTTTCCTGAACATCCTTGCTCCAGGGCAGTTCTCTTACAAGTCCAGACCAGTCTCTCTTACAAGTCACTCATCTCAGTGAAACTCTAGAGACTGATCCAAGACCTGAAAAGCTAAAAGCATGAACTGGGAATCTGCTGCCAATCCAAGTGCTTCAGCAGACTCACACCATCTGTGCATTAGGCACAGAGACCTCACACTGAGCAGTGGATGAAATGTGCTCATGCAGAACCCAAGCTACGTGTTCAGCAAGAAAGTGCTAATTATTAGAGAGCAGCATTCATCAGATCAAATAAATAAAAATTTTCTACCAGTTTCTGATGGACTCGTTCTGTGAATGGAACTCATCAGCACATATCAAATATCCATATGTAGCTCTCTTTCATTTTGGAGGAAGAAATGGTGTTCCTATCTCAGTGTGACTATCATTTTAAAGGCCAAGTCAGACTATATGGGTTCACTCTACAGCTCCTGGGACTGCAATAACAGCATGCCTTATGAACATCATGCATGGATAGGTTTTGCAGCAATGTATCAAAGAGGAAACAGATTCAGAGGGTAGATTTCCTTGGAACTGCCTCTCTCTCTCTGCTGTTTCATTCATTATGCCACTGCTTGAAAAGGTTACACTGTACAAAATGGCATATTTTTTTTTCTGTAACAGTCCTAGTGAAGCTCCAGTGTTTGTCATCTCAAAGCTTAACACAGACCCACATTTTTAATATGTTTGTGTAAAAGAGGATTCTTTTCAATCCATTTGAAACAGACAAGCTTGTGCATTGCTCTAAGGCATGTCCTCTGCTCTGAGGTCTTCCTTTCTGGGTACTGCAGGGATCCCTCCCTCCCTCCTCTCTCCTGTCCCTAGAGGTATTCTACGAGCTGGGAATCAGAAGAATACTTGTTGTAGTTTATTAGATTAAAAGAGCTGTCAGTTAGCTTAGTCATGGGTCTCTGCTGTGAAAGGTCTATGTAAAAATGGAAGTTGAGCATAATTCTATCAAAAATGGAATTTACTTCATTCTGTAGTTCAGTAGGCTCTTCATCTATTTTTCCTGCATGCTGAGGTAAACGTTTGTAGGTGAAGACTGTGACTTTGAAGTTTGTGCAGTTTTTGTCTTTACTAAGACAAAATGCCTACTGATAAATGAAGCTGATGAGATATACAAATCCTCAGTATTTATTTTGCTACATGGATTTTAAAATTCTATTAAGCTGCTGTCTATTCTTTCGTATTTTTCAGTCTATTTGCTCTGTAGAAACTGAATATCATTCACACCAGAGCAGCTTCATGCCTGACAGCACAGAGAGTTCATGAGGTACATGAACCTTTTTAAGTCGAAAGTACAATTACATGACTTTTATTATTTGTGGTCTTTTGTAACATTTATTTCAAAACACAATACTGAAAACATTAAGGGACATATACTATCCTGTGTCTTCACTGACAAACATTTAAAGAAGTGCACTGGACATCTTATACCTCCTTAACAAAGATTTTCCAGTGTATCCTGTCTTCCTGCTTTCAAGATTCAAGTTGTATATGCAACCCCTTCCTATAAACATTGCTCTTTGAGGGAGAAAAAAATCTGTTAAGTCATAGGAAGTACCCCAACAGTATCCTTTTTATCTGAGCAACTCCAGCATCACTAAGATCAAGCTATAGTTTCTGTTTCTTGTATAAAAGATGCTCTGGGGTTTTATTTCAAAGTACTTTTTACCTGCTTAAATTGTAAATTAAATGTTGTTAGGTATGATTCTTAGCAAATGTAGTTTGGTGTAAATCACTGAGTCAGTGGAGCTCTGCCAGTTTTCAACCAACAGAGTATTTGGCATCTTGAATCTTGACCTCCTGCCTTGTCAAAGCAATCTTTGCATTACTATAATGAGGATATTACATTGGTATTAAATCCAATTTGGAGTTCTCCCAGATCTCACCTAAACTCCTATTACTGTCCAAAAAAAAAGCAGTACTTAAAAATGTACTTTTAAATTATTTTTGGCAAACTATTTTGAGAGCATTCCCAGATAGTATAAATAAGACTTGAAGGACACGAGGTGGAGCTACACTTTAAGCATGCTCCATCTCACTGATCACAAAACTTACATTTAGATGTTACTAGGATTTGTGTTGTTTCATGCCACCAAAGTATTTCATCACATTCAGAGGAAGAATGACCTGGAGTTAAAGCTCTAAATGAAAAAATTAAAATCTGAGCTCAGTTCTTGGTTGAATTCTCTCTGCATGGCAAAATCAGTTTATGAGTAAATTATCTATAAACTGAAGATCATGTTTCCTCTGTGCACCACAATAAAGCTCAGCTCTTGCCTACCTCTCCATCTCTCACACATATCCATTTGGTCTGTTCCTTCTACTCCAGTTATATTGGTTTGCTTGGGTAAGGCTATGGATAAGTGTAGCCTCAGTCTAGAACTAATTTAATGGCATCTGATCTTTTTTCACAGCTTTGCTTATTACAGCTATTATATTATTGTCATCATTGCTAATAACAGAAAAGGAGTGTGAAATGGCCATTGGTATAACATATTTTCAGAAACATAGTCACTATTGAGGTAAATAAATTCCTAAATATTATCTTTTTTAACACTGTGTGGAATATTTATGAGTCTATTATCGTGTAACCTCATTGTGCTGATATTTTGTGTTTGTAGGGCTTTTTTCACAGGTTTTTTTCCTATTTTAAACAGGCACTTGTCTCAACAGGTCTGCCATTCACCTAACAAGTCCCTCACTTCAGTTTAATGGTGTTTTACATTTGTTTTTTTAAATTCCTTTGTAAGTACATATTAAACTTTAAGTTTTACATTCAGGTCAAAAGCTCTCCCAGAGTATAATCAAACTATTTGAGAGTTCAGAGAGTGCTCCTGTGCTTCACAGTTCTCTAGAAGAGACCATTGTGCTGCAAAATTTCTTGCAGCACAAAGACTCACAGACATCCAGTGCACATACAAACACATACAGCCCTGATGAACCCTGAGATAGCTTCAATATGGTATGGAAACACCATAAATTTGCATGGCACAACAGCTAATTGAATTAGCACTGGTAGTGAAGTCCAGCTGAGAATGCAGTAGCTTTGTTACTTTGAGAGCTATCTTGTTCATTTCAGAGATCTTCACAGAAAACCCCACTGCATGAAGCAGACACAGACTAACTTCAGTGGAAGCAGTGGGACTGCTTTCCCTGAGCCCAGGGAGAAGTTGAGCAGGCTATAATCTATAATATCTCCTTGCTATGAATGCTAACCTCATAAATTGCCCAAATTAAATTTGATTTTCCCTAGAACAAGCAAAGGCATTTCTCCTCCTAAACATTTGCCTGACTGAAGTACAGCTTTATAACCCTACACACTCCCATACTACAGCTGTTCACAGAAAGTCATGTCTACTACTTTCTAATGGGAGCACTCTGCTCCATCTTTTTGTGCTAAATATTTTGGAGGGAGGAGGGGCAGAAAAAAAAGTAAGTTTTCCTAAAGCATGAAGACTACAGACTTGGTCCGAAAAACACTGGAGCTACAAGAAGTGTTAAGTCAGAGTCCAAGGTGAAAATTCAGTCTTACTGTTTTTTAAAGTTTGAACAAGTGAAGGCAAGTTCTGCAAATAAAAGTGACAAGCGTGCAGCACGATGGTTTAAATGTCTTGTTTTGTAGTCTACATCTTTCTAAAACTGTAGTTCATCTCACCAAACAAGGAGAGACAAGAAGTGAGCTCCTTAATCTGAGGGCTGGACCTTGTATTAGTGAACAAAGAAGGTCTGGTTGGGAAGGTGAAGGCTGGGGCAGCCTAGGCAGTAGTGATCACAACATGGGAGAGTTCAGTATCGTATGAGGAAGAAACAGGTCAATTAGCAAGATTATAACCCTGGACTTCAGGATGGGTAAATTTGTCCTTCTCAAAGACCTGCCTGGAGGAATCCCTTGGGCTAAGACTCTAGAAGGGACCCAACAGAGCTGGTTGATATTGAAATGTCACTTCCTACTGTGAGGGTGACAGAGCCTGGAATAGGCTGTCCAGAGAGGTTGTGGAATCTCCTTTAGAGACTTTCAAAACCCACCTGGATCTGTTCCTGTGTGACCTGCCCTGGGTGATCCTTCTCTGGCAAGGGGATTGGACTTGATGATCTCCAGAGGTCCCTTCCAACCCCTAACATTCTGTGATTTTATAGACAGGAAGAAGAAGAAGAAGAAGAAGAAAAAAAAAATTCATCCAGAAGAGGGAAATTGACAATAGCCTGCAAACAAGAGGATAAAGGGAGAGACTGCCTGGCTCACACCTCCCAGGCTTTGCATTCTCCCTTGCAGGCAAGAGAGCTAATTAAAACCTTGTGGCTAGAGAAAGACATCATGCAATTTAGGTCAAACAAACAGCTTTGCTACAGAGGGATATTTTACATGGAAACATCCCCCTTTCATGCTTTTAATCCTAGGATTACAAGCATATATTGATCACCTTGTGGATACCCTCTGAGATAACTTTGAATTATTTGCTTGGTGTGCTGTAAATTTTGGCTTTCAAAAAGGAACTTACCTGCAGTATTCACAGATTCATGCTTTTTTCTTAGCATGAATGTCACTGTATTATACTTAAGTATAGTTGGTAGCACTACATATTATTATGTTTGCCCAACAGTTCTCATTATAAGACTGTTTTGGCAGCTTGTATATTTGCTGAATGTTAACTATATAAACTATAATTTTCCTCAGGGGAAAATAAAGAAAGGATTGACAGCGTCAATCTCTTGGCTCTTCATTATCTATTTTACCATGTGGTCTGTGCATGGAAATGCCAGGCAAAATGAGTCATTAACTCTTTGGTTTTTTTCAATTTGGAAATCCTCTGTAATTCCTTTACCTTTGAAAAACTCTATTGCCCCTGTATTGTAGACTAAAAACTCAACACACGTATTCAAAGATACACTTTCTACTTCTTGGTAGAATGTGTATCAAATTTTAGCCTGAAAAGCACCTGCAGGTCACTGCAGAGATTTTATCAGCTAAATCCCTGAGAACCTACACACAGGTGTATTCCTATCCAGAGAGTTTCACTCCTGGAGAACATCACAGCTCCTCTGCAGCTAAAGTTCAGATTTGCTGCAGTCTCTCTCTAAGCCCTTGTGGTCTAAGCAGTGGGAGAAACAGGAGATGAAAACTGAATGAAGACCAAAGGGCAAGAGTTTGGGATATTGATGTAGGAGATAGACTGAGAAGAATAAGGAGAGAAGAGACTGGAAGGGGAGAAGAAATAGAAATAGCATACAGGAGAAAACTACAGATCTGAGACTGAGATCTAGTGTCAGAAGGAAAGGTGAGAAGGGAGAAGAAAAATACTTGTGGAAGAGGAGAGATGGCAATAACTGCACTGAGACAGAAACACACAGTATGTTGAGGAGAGCTGAAAGATAGACTATGCAGCACAGCGGGAATAGAATGGGAAGTCCAGTGGTGGATCAGATGTATGATACTGAATGATGAGATGGTAGTGAAAAGAGACATGGTAAGTTTAGAGGAGAACAGAATAGAGCTGTATCAGAAAAGCAAAAAGAGCCCTCTCTTCTCTTAGAACAAACTCATCACCAAAGCCTGGAGAGAGACATGATTTTCAAGCTTTGTTGCTCTTTGCCAACACACAACTGTAATATCCACCTACAAAAATACCCATCAGTGTTCCATGCTGAATAAATCTTAGTTACTCAGAAAGCTCAAGGGATAGACATTTCTGTGTTGTTGAGATACTATGCTGGAAAACCATGTGTGCATCAATCTGATGCTTCATTTCTGATTTCAAGATTTTTTTTCCAGTTTGGGGTTCTCCAAGATTAGAAAGTGCATCTAAAGCATCTGCCTTAAACTGTGTTGCAATTTGGAGCACACAAGTATTATGAAAGGCTAGAACTAAAATAATCTCTTCAATTTTCATTTATGTTCCTCATGAACATGCCTAGTGATACAGCTCTTCCTTCTATAGGATAGTGGGGATCACATCTAAACTGAAGTTTCCACAATGTAGACATGAACTTCTGAGCTAGTAAAGAGAAAGTGTAATGTCCTTCTGGGACATGATTCTCATCAGACATGTGGATGTCTGGGTAAAAAGTCATTAAGATCAAAGGAATAAATCAATATACAGTGTTAAATCCAAGAAACTTCACAACTGATTTTTCTGTGTGTTGATTAATGGCTTTGAAACACAGCTACTATTCATTTAATGGATCATTTGGGGAGATTATGACTTCAGAAAAACAAATCTCACGGCTTCATGTTTATTTCCCCAGCACCAAAGGTTTTTGTTGGCTGACTGGGTAACTTGTTTTTCTGATGTAAGAGGAAAATTTCCCTTCATTATAGAGTCCAGCACAGACATCTATCGATTGACAGAAGGAGCCTTAGGACTTGTGCAGGGACAGGGAGAAGGAAATATATGATCATGTGGTTGTATACTGGATCATGATATATATACAAAACATTGCATAGGAAGAATAAACCTGACATTTTATGAATTGTGGTTTCATTTTTCTGCAATCTCAGATGTGTTTTTACCTTCTAGAAATGGGACATAGCACAAACATTTCTTCTCAGTGTCAGAGGAGTTGTAATTTTGTCCTTAAAACACACATTGGGTTAAACTGGAAGAGCTGCTTAAGTGCAGTTTCCATTCTCATTTTCATTTCATCTAAGCAATCGCTGCTCATTTCAGGAAATACATGTCAGAAAAATAGTCTCCCTTGTTAATAGAGAGCAGAGTTTTCCACTGCTGTGAATGGTTGCTTCCTGAATACTGTATTTGACACACATATAACATAAAAGCACTTGCTTCAGGTGGAAGTGTTGCAACAATGGTAGGTCTGATACTGCAAAGATGATTATATATATTAGCAATGAGCAAGTACTGCAACATCAAGATAGTGAATTGATGGAAGTCTGTATTATTGTTTTCTCACTCATTATGTACTGCAAAATTTAATTTGTAAAAATCTTTTTACTATGTTGTTACTAGTTACTGAAGACTAAGGTGCATCTTACCTCAGCAAGTTTGTCCACTCCACTTGCAGTTCGTGCTAATGTTACAAGATCTTCTTGCATCTTATCTACCCATGACTTTATCCTACAGAAACAAAAGAGAGACATCCAATCAGATCACTGCCAAATGGAACTGAAGTATAATTATATAACACAAGAAAAGGGGGGGAAAAAAAAAATATATTGATAAAATTGAATACAAAATGTACAAGTTTTCACTAAAAAAATAAGCTTGGAATGTATCATAATACTCAAGCTACAGCTTCATAGAATTCTTTTTTTTTTTTTTTTTTTTTTTAATAGAGCCTCTATCCAGCCTTTATAACCTGACTCTTCCTATGCAGCTTTCTGAAGTGGCCACCACACTGAAGCAAGCATGTGACAGTATCTGTTACTAGCTGTAGCAAAGCTCACTACAACAGAGCTGATACACTACCTGCCAGGACAAAGGGCCTGACCTACAGCTCACTCTCAGCAATGTCTTTCCTGAGGGCCTTCAGGTCCCTCTCCCATAAGATAGTACAAACAGAGAAAAAAAGCAACTGGGAGCAAGCTGACAAAGCAGAATAAATCTTCTGGCCTGTAGGCCCTCTCTGCACACTCCAGGGTGGCAGCAGTGTTGACAGCCAGCAGTGAGCATAGGTGGCACGAGCTGTTCTGGCAGCACACGCTTGCTCCTGGCTGCTGCTTTTCACCAGGAAACAGAAGTGACTGGATGCTGTGGCCGCTCAGCTCCCCGTGCCCAGAAAACCTGACACTGGATCCAACACAGTCTTTACGTTTCTGTGCCATCTCACTCTTTGTAGCAGGAAAGGAGCCATGGTACAAAGCTATTCCAGTGAGGCTGTGTTGCTTCCCTAGCCAGAAAGGTTGATCTCCAATTCATCTATTGTATCATCCCTTTTGTTATGACAGCTCTCTGTTCTGAAACCTGGAACAGATACATATATTTATCCTAGCCATTTTGTAGCTTTAATCTGATACACAAGGAATGACTACTTAGATTATTCATCCAAGTGGGAAAGACAGGAAAAAGAGATACTTCATTTTTGCTGCAATACGGAAAATCTGGAACACTAAGACAGAACACAGACTGATTTTGCTCCTTCTTTCCATGGTCATTAATACATTGTTTGTTAAACCACAATCAATATCTTAAAAGGGCACATAATCTATTATCAAGTTGCAACTTGACTACTTTTATCCAAGAATCCTTCCTCATGCTTTAAAATAATTAGTCATCAGAACACAAAATATTAAGGGCTGTGAGATCTAACATGAAGGACCTTCTGACAGCCCAAAATAATATGTGCACAGGTAGGGCACTACCTAGACAGGAAGGTATTGAGATTTACAAAAGTGACAGATGTAAGACAAATCCTTCTTCTTGATCTATAATGGGTCACTCCCCAGTCAATAGAATGTATCTCATGAAGCAGAAGTGACACCATAAACTGTGACATAGTAAACAAGAAATGTTTGAAGTTTTAGCTCAAAGGGGTCCGTGAGGCCTTCACAAAAATTCTGTAGCAGAAATGGAACTAGCAAGTTGTAATGATGGTTTCTCAACTGTAGTTTCTGTACACGATGCTACTGTTTTCATCCTCCTTCCAGCCCCAGCCTGGCTTGTTTGACACTCTAATCTATTGTGTCATATCCCTTATTTTCTATTGCATTACATCTTTATTTTTCCCTTCTAAATCTTTGGATAAAGAATAGTCATGTCACTTTGTAAAGCACTTCCATTATTTCCTCACTGGATTCCAAGTATTTCAGTCATAGAAATATTATATATTCAACCACTGAAATTATGTCACTATTCTCATTCACCACTGAGCAATTTTTGATCTAGTTCCCAGGAACTAGAAACTTTTAGAAGACTGTCTACTCTTTTAAATCTTCACAAGGCACTTGACAAAGACTGACTACTAGCCCAGATGGCAGAATGACAAGTTATAATTTCAAAATTTTGGGAAGAAGACTTTATTGATTGAATGACTATATATGGCAAATCAATAATACAAGAAGAGACTTCCATGAACAAGCTTTTAGCTTGCAGGTATTTTTTCTAATTGGGCCAAACACAGAATCACAGAATCATTATGGTTGGAAAGGACCTCTAGGATCATCAAGTCCAATCTTCATCCTAACATCTCTCTAACCACCAGACCAGAGAGACTCAAGTGTTACATCTACTCATTTTTTAAACTCCTCCAGGGATGGTGACTCTACCACCTCCCTGGGCAGCCTGTTCCACTGCCTAACCACTCAGTAAATAATTTTGTCCTCATATTTTTTGTCCAAGCCCTGAGCCACCAGTTTCTCCAGCAGGATGCTGTGGGACACAGTGTCAAAGGCCTTACTGGAGCCCAGCAGACACATCCACTGCTTTTCCCCCATCCACTAGGCAGGTCATCTGATCACAGAAGGAGATCAGAATGGTTAAATAGGACTTGCTCTTCATAAACCCGTGTAGGCTGGGCCTGATCCCCCTGTTGTCCTGTATTTGCTTCATGAGCACCCTCAAGACGAACTGTTCCATCATCTTCCTCTCTACCGAGGTCAGGCTGCCAGGCCTGTAGCTCTCCAGATCCTCCTTCGGGCCCTTCTTGTAGGTGGCATGTTGGCAAATAAATAAAATAGTTCTAAAGCAATACAGGAGGAGTTCTACTGGACAAAATACTCACTGGATTCTCTATGAGGGAAAAATGATGAACAGAAAATTGCCAAAGTTCTAAGCAAAGTGTAACATGGAATGTAAAAAATTATTACTGGAGCAAAACCTTTGGCCCCTAAAAAGTACTGATGGGTAGTAGAACAGTTGTTAAAAATTCAGTCGTCTCATCACTGATTAGTAATAAACTGCTAATAACTTAGTAAAAGTAAACTTTTTCACTAGCAATAGAACCTTTTAATGGGAAACTATAGGAGTACTGGAAGAAGAATTTGAGCAAATCTATGTCATTTCCAGAGGTACTCCCTCCATACTGTGGCATAAAAAGATTTACCTGAAAACGGGCCTACCTCATATCCCCCGCTTTCTTCACAGAACCTGAGAAGGTCAGGGAGTGGTTGCAGAATGAGTGAAAGTTTTATGGAGATTCCATGAGTTTGCCCTCCAGTGCCCTACCAGAACTCTCTGCTGCAGGGCTTAACATCTCATTAAACACTCACAAAACTAAGCATGCCAAGGAAAAGACCTCCAGGCAGACACGATATTCAACAGGTGTCCAAAGGCTCCTTTTACCTGTTGTTAACTAAACAGCCTTTCCTCTAGGTTTTTCTTGACACTTCTTACCCTTTGCACAATTTGACCCATCTTCAGGCAATTCTTTGGTGAAAGTTTGCTGCAACATTTGAATCATTTTACTACTTCTCTCCAAGCTAAGTAACAAGTAGACCCCTTCAGATAAGTGCTGATGCTTTTCCATGGAGGTTCAACAGAGACTGATGGGTGCAGATCAACAGTTCAACAGTCATGGGTTGCATTTGCTTTCTTCTTTTGCAATGTATCACCAAGAATGCTCTTAGTATCTTGTTTCTTTGCTCATTCACATCCTACATCTCTAACATGACAACATGAAAATGATATATGTTGGGATTTAGGGACCAATTCCATTTTCATTCACTATTACAATTGATTCCACTGTTGTTTTAATGCTCCCAAACCTTCCCTTATATACTTTGCATTCCAAAATCTGATGTAAAAAACATTAACTTCACGGTTTAAATATCCACAAAACCCTTAGATTAAATGAACATTTAGCTCTGTATAGAAATCA
>JAOEGS010003984.1:87041-110309 GCA_025447755.1 Corythornis vintsioides
AGCTCTGTATAGAAATCAGTTTGTTAAAATCACCTCTTAAGGTGTATTATGTTTACCATGGCATTAAGCCCATCATTCGTGTCTGTGAAAACAATACCAACTCATAAGTACATATATTAATAATAGAAAAAAATAAAAGCTATCATCTTCCATTTTTGAATAGTTTCTATTTTTCTGCGTAAAAGAATGAGGTATATGAAAGTTGAAAAAGTGAAACCCATTACTCAAAAGTGTTTTCAAAAGCATAAAATAAATAATTGAACACACTAAGTGTTTTTATGATCCATTTCAGTTAGAAAAATTCTGGGTGTTATTTCTAAGTCAATAGAAAAAATCAGGGAGGATTGATTTTTAAATTGACTTTTTTCATTTCCCACTGTTTTGAATTTTTACTGGATATATTACTCTTTCTCCTAAAAGGAAACTGGAATGGTGACAACATATATTAGTTAAACATGATATTTTGGAAAAAGTTACCCTTAAAAATATTAATTACTTATTACTACTATTACTTGTAAATTAAATATGGATTATTTTCCCCTATAACATGCAAAATTATTCATGATTTTTCATTAAATACTTCTTATAAATTGTCCGGAATTCCTGCCTCCACACAATTAGCCCACGCCTTGCCTTCTGAATTTAGTCACCCAGACTAGTTGTTTTGTTGGGGGTTTTTTTTCCTTTTTTTTTTGTTTTTTTTTTTGTTTGTTTGTTTATATTTAAATTGAAGTAGGCTTCTATTTCAGTCAATTTAAACAGACTTATCCAGAGCTGATTATTCTGTCCACAGCCAAGTGACCTATCTCTCACATTGCTTTAGTGGAGCCCTAGACAACTTTATTCCTAGTCCAGGTTTTCCAGCATAGCTAGACTATACGTTTGAGTTTTAGGCAGGTTACAGTAGACAACATAAGTTTCTATAGTGGAATAGGAAGATCCCACCTTCATTACAATTTAATGGCAATGCTCCTCACTGGCTGTAACTTAAATGTAAATAATAATGTTTCTTCCCATACTTACTGCATATTTACTTTAAAAGACAATTTTCTTTCACATGCATCTTAGCCTATTAGACCTTTTTTAGTGGAAAATGACTTTTTCTTACTCGCCTGTACAACAGCCAGGAAAATAAGATCCAACATAATAAAAAATAACAGTTTTGGAAGGGTATTTCTAGATTGCTATCAAAAGTACAAATGATAAAATGGCATTCTGCAATTCTGAGGGAGCTCATTACAATTACTCTTGCCTTCCCACAAGAATTTAAATAATATGGTTAGTATTATTTATAAGGTCTAACATCAGTATTTCCTCAGCTCAGTTCTCCCATCATGCCAGCAGACAGAAGTGTGCAATTGAGATATTTCATGCTCCTCATAGATTGTTTTTCACAAATGGGCACAATCACACTTCATGGGAAAATTTGGCAGAATGTTGAAAAGACAACTTTTGGTTTTCTTTTATTTTTCAGTTAAGCAATCATCTTATTATATTTTTTTAAACATGTGTCTTTAGAAAAATTAAACAGAAGCCTTTAGGCACTGAAATGCTTGTCTGGTGCTCCTTTTAACTGCAGCCTGTAGTGCAGTATCTATCTGACAGCTGCTCATGGTCAGAGTTTATTTAACAATTGGAAAGCTGTCACAGCAAACGTGAGCTCCCATGACTTAAAGAAGCAGCAGTCATTTTTTTCTGCAAAAGGCACCAACAGAAAGCCTGTACAAAAGGTTTGTTTGTTCCTATCATTATTAGTTTGGCACGAACGCTGCAATGGATGTTCCACTGAAGGGTGATTACATTTTGCAGTACAATTGATTTTAACCCCCTTCCCCCCCCTGATTTTCCCCATATTAAGCAATGAGTAGACAGGAGTGCATGCACGCCTTGCCACAGCAGCTTCTCAGTGATTTGAATGATGAAGGGGACTGTCTGATTAAAGACAGCCAGACACGGGTCATTTACTGGGGAATTGGAAGGTACAACCCTGCTGCTGTCGCCTGGGCTGTGATCAGATTGATGAAGAAACAGCCAGAACGCTACAGAGCCATCCATCCACGTTACATTATTAGCAAACCAGCTATTTTGACAGCACAGAAAGCTTTTTTTATTAATATTTTTCTTCTTTTTTTTTTCCTTTTATTTTTTTTAAGACAATTCTATTTCCTAAAGTGAGACTTTCACACGTACACCCCTAGTCACAGTCCAAGTAGAACTCAATATAGCAGGTGCTAGACTAAGAGATCTTTCTTTTAACTTAATTAAAATCTATTTTTATGTATAATCTGTTTACCAAACTCCACTTGAAGAACAGAACACAGCTCAATTACAAGGGTAAAAGAAACCAAGAGACTGAGATGCAGGACAGTCTGGCTATAACCTTTTTCATGCTGAAACTGATGCATTTTTTTTCTGCTGACTTCAAGGAAAGTAGATTCATGTAATTATATGCCAGGGCTTTGTAGACCACTCACACTAATTTAAGGTCCATTAGCTGACTTCTGCTTGGATAATGTTTTATAATCTAAGGAGTCGGGCACAGAACTTAACTCTGCCAATTGAAGTCACTTGGTATGTGGAAGATCCACATTCAGCTCTCCTCAGTTAAGATTACATTTTGCTCAAATTTCTTAATAGTTCTTGCATACAAAAATAACAATTAAAGTAATGAATGCTGTAAGTAGTAAGAGGAAAAAGTGTTTTCAAACTAGGTCAATATTTCTCAGATTTTCAGAAAGGACAAAAATATGCAGCACATTGTTCCTAATGCAATAGAAAAGTGGTGTTTGAAAAATGAAGATACCTGACATCAGACTCAGCAGCAGTGAGAGGACAAGCCTTGCTAAACTTACACTCTATTTCATGGCTCAGAAAAGCGTTCACTTTCACAATCAGATGCTTTTTAGAAGATTTGCTGTCAGTGAATGACAGGGGAAAGTCTACAAAGTTATCATAAAAGCAGGATTCTCAACCATTCTTTGTCCCTCTTAGGCAACACAAAAGGGCAAACAGAACCTGTTATTGTAATTTATAGAAGGCAAGTGAAAGAAGAACATATGTTACAATGGAATTACTAACCTTCTCCACAGAAATTACCTGTGTTGCTGCATTTATACCTCCTACTGCAAAACTACTGAGTTTTAATGCCACCATATATTTTGATGACCTATTGAGCTGACAGTCCTTGTATTTCAGGTAGGCAGGCAGATGGAGAGATTTATAGGGAGCCAGACTTGGGAAGGAGTAATAAAGGCAAGTCTTGTGAAATACTGAACAAATTGTCATGGTGTGCCAAAATCCCACTGATTCTAAATCAGAGAAAGAAAAGGGTTGCATATGGAGACACTGATGCAAAGATCACTGAAATACCATGGTTATCAGATCCAGTTCTTGAATCTCCAATGCATAGTGAGAAAATGAATAAAAGAGAGCTACATAATTTAGATATGGTATAAAAACAAATTAAAGCAAAGTAGTCCATATATGCATTTGCAAATTTTCCAGAACTTTACTATAAGAATTATAACAATCCCATTAGATACCACAGAGGGGAGGAGATTTAAATTCATCATCTGGAGACAGGCTCACCTCATTCTTTAATGTTCAAGTTATAAATATCTCAGGGGGGTGTACAGCCCTCCAATATTCACTTTACTGTTGTTTGGACATATGCTAATGGTCTGTGTGAAGGTACGACAGCTTACAACTATAGTATAAATACTATATATAGTAAATAGCAATTTGCAAGGAAGTTAAGGATTCAGACATTTAAGGGGGCGTGTGCTGCAAGTGTTGGGAGATCCCACTTTCTTCCAATGCAATAATGGCAAAGGCATGTAGATCCATCTGTTGAAAAATATATCACACCATGTCGTACAAATGTTTCAAATAACTTTTGTGTAATAAGAGCAGAATACAGATTAATTCATGACATTTAGCTACTGCACAGAGTGAGGAAAATAGGGAAGCTATGCTAGCTCTGTGCATGGAAATGGATGCACAAAATGCATCATCTGCTTCATAGGCAAAGATCTTTCCTCTGTTGGCAAGAGGAACTAAAAACAGTACTTCTTTACACTCTTTGACTGCCATCTCTGCCCAAATGTGACAAACTGCTGGACGTTTAGTCTGAAAAGACTTTCCAGATATGACAAACCAAGCTATTAATTTTTTTTCATTTAATTCCTCACCTTCCAACAAAACCTTGCATAAATATCTCCATCAAAAGGTTTCAAGGGTGGATCTGGGAACAAGCACTCCCTGACCAGGAGGCTGAACCTGCTCACTGCTGCTCACTCCCATTGAAATGCCCTCTCCTGGTGTTACACTTCAGTTCTTTATCAGTGACTGCACTTTTCACTTTAACAACTGTGTTAGAGTCTCCAAAGCATCCAGTTGTTAAACAGGAGTGACCAAGTAGTTCCTTAAACATGGTGTTCACTTGCAAGAGCCAAGATTAGGTCATAGTCATTTTATTATAAATATTATTATATATTACTTTTAAAAATATAATATATAATTAAAGAGTAGTCAGACCCTAGAACAGGCTGCCCAGGGAGGTGGCTGAGTCATTTAGATGTGGTGTTGGGAGCCATGATTTAGGGGTGAACTTTGTAGAGTAGGGTGAATGGCTGGACTTGATGTTCCCAAGGGTCTTTTTCAACCTGAATGATTCAATGATTCTATTTTATAAGCTTGTTCAGTATAAACAAGTGGCTGAAAGGTGTTTAATCACACATGTTCATAATTACAGCTTCTGCTTCACAAATATTTCTTTTCGGTTTGCCAAAAAGTGTTCTTTTGGAGTCTAAACCTTCCTAGCAAATAACATGAAAAACATCCGCTAACAGAAATTACTGTTGCACAAAATATTATTTAATAATTTAAGATCAATCTTTAATGTAAGTCTGACATAGATTCAGCTGCAAAATTACTACAAGCTGTAAAAAGACCTCCTTAAAAATTATTATGTTTTAATTATCAAAGATTACAGTGCATAAACAGTTTAGCAGAGAAGACATTACAAATTTTCAGCTCAAATGACTGTCTGTAATCCTCAGATGTATTTCATTAAAGGCTTTTACAATCAGATATACATCTAGTACCATTTATTGCTTAGCACTGAAAAAACCAATCAAATACTTAAAATGTAGTTACCATTTCTGTGGCTGAGAAAATATAAATTCAAAACGAACGAGTCCCTAATTTGTTTCTAATCTGTACTAGATAAAACAAATGGCATTTGTTTTAAATTTCAGTGGTCTAACATATGGCCCAGCATATAGCTCTTCTGGAGGACAATAGCACCTAAGATGCCTCTCATCCTGTCTGATATTTTTTAAATATTCCATGATAATTTAAGCACTGAAAAATGCAACAAAGGTTATAAAAAAACCCCTTTTTTTTTTTACTATGAGCTGTTCACTGCCAAGCTTCAGTTTTTCTAACCTGCTTTCAAATGCAGTTTTCTGTGATGTTGATCCCCCTTGCTAATAATAACAAGGATTCATAAATAAAACATCCATTATATCAGATACCAGAATGCCACCTTCTGATAAACTGGTGTTGTCTAAGAAAAAAAAAAAAACCAAAACAACATAACTCCATCAAACTATACTCCATCAATGTAATGCTACCATTCTTCTATTTTTTTTTTTAATTATTCTATGCTTTAAGAAATTTGTGTTGTACAATGTACTCCAAATAATATTATTTGAAAGCCACACATCCAAATTAATCAGCTGTTTCGTTTGCAAATATATTCTGCCTTTCAAAGCCTGACTCCCAATGTGCAAAGCTGTCACCTCCCTAAAGTGCAACTGCTGTGGCATGTGTGGTAATAGCATTTATAGTAATGAAGAGACATTTTTTGGAAAGACCTAAATAGTCTCCATCTTCTGAAAGGCACTCTCTGCATTCAGTGCTGCCATTTAAAACTACAAGTAAAAGATCATGACAAAAGATGCAAAAGATGTAAAGAAGAGATTATTGTACAAGCAAAAGACTGGCATGGAATATTAAGTTTCTACAGAAATTAACATCAAAATTAGCATAGCCTTGCTGTCTTTAAATTCTTCCCATTTCACAAAGTCACGCTGAATTACATTGAGTTCTTGCTAAAGGCACAGCTGGCATGTTGTGGTTGGGATGCAAATGCATATTAATGGCTATTTGAAAAGGATAATAGTATACAAGAAAATAATCAATGCATTCTTTTCCTCCTGTTCAAGAGGTTATCAATCTGTTCCCACACACACTGTAGTTTTCTAACTTGAAAACACTTTTGAGAACTGTCCATTACAATATGAGGTCCAAATGCATTAACTCTTTGTGTTTTAGCAAGCCATGGGGAGGTCAGGATACCTAATCACAGGATTTTGACAGTGTCTGCACAGGCTGGTGCAGGTGCACTTGAGATATATTCAAGTCATGACTCAGTTTCTCCAGGCTGCTAGACAGACCAGCTGTATATCAGACCTGCTAGCATACTGTAAACTGCCAGGAAGAAATCAATGCAGTTACCCTGTAAAGGGCTAGCAGCAATCAAAACAAAATTTCAATCTTCCACTTTACAAAATTAACCTTTTGAAATGGCCAGTGCCAGGCTTCACAGGCCAGTTAAGTTGTGAACAGCTGTGTAGCTCTTACAGTTCTGTTGTAATCCTCAATTATGATATCTATTCTTTTTCTTAAATCTGCAGAAACTGGAGATTGAAGGATAATGCTAAGTGGCATTATCAGAGTGATATAAAAGTGTCAGCTTCATCCTTTAAAAGAAGAACTTGTACAGATAGCTCAGAAATTACTTATGTAAAGCTTAGAAAAATAAGAGTTCATGCTCATAATTTTTGGACTTCACATTGGAAAGCCTGTTTGAAGGGACTGTGAGGGTTATGATTCACAAAGCTCAGCACAGTAATGGTTTCCAACAGCACACGCAGGGCCAAAGGGCTTTTAGGGTCAGTTCACAGTAAAGCTGAACAAGAATGACATTAAATGTAATGCAGCTTTAAAACAATGCCTTCTCACAGTGGCTTCCCTCTCCTTTCTCATACTGGGGTAAATGCTTTAAGGTCAGGAGGCCACAGTGCTTGTCAGTGCCTTCAGTGCACATTAAAAAGACAGGCTATTAAGGAACAGTCTCTGACATTTACTTGGAAGCCAACCCTCCCCTTGTCCCCTTCCCCCATTTCAACACGTTCTCTAATTAAGCATCAATACAATGCAATACAACTGCTGCTGTAGTCATTACCAGGAATTACCCATTCTCCTATCAAACCAGAGTGTTCAGAAAGGGCTGTGTTTGAAATGGGTGAACTTAATTGCCCAACGGTCCCCAAGAGGGATGTACAAATAGATCAAGACATCACACACACACAACTGATCTCAGCTCTGACACAAGCTTTTTGTCACCCCCTCATCCATCTTTGCTTACTGGGGTTAATGGTGGCTGGAGTCGACACTGGACAATTTAATAAATAAGAGCATTGGATGTGTTTCAAATGAAGCATACCAGAACACAGGATTTACTGACATTTTGATTAAAGGTCCAAACATAGTGTAGGCTTTTTGTGAGGCAGCTGCTTAAAAGACAATCTATTTGAGTAAAAACAGAACAGTGTAGCTGGTATCCCTTGGCAATTTACTGTGAAACATTTGTTTGCTTCACAACGATCTGATTCACAATCATTGCACTTGCATGGTTGGTTGATTAAATCAGTATCTCTAGAAGTCATTACAGTGAGCAAAGAAAAAAAAAGTCAATTGCTAAAGTAATGCCTCTCTGTGCTATGCAAAATAGATAAATCACAAGAGTGCATTCCATTTCCTTTTCCAACACCTCATTCCATTTCCCAGCATAAAGCATGGGGGTTTTAAAGTTACAAAGTCATAAATAGTATTTAATTAAGAAAAGTGTTAATCCAGAGCAGTGGTGATATCTGTTCTGAAGGGAGTGCAAGACCAACAGATTAGTAAACAATTGCAGATTCCTTAATATTGTCTTAGTAAAGGGAAGAGAAATAAGTATATTCACATAGAAACAATGGCAATTTGGATCTGATCACGCAAACAACACAAGCCACACTCCACCTCAGGCTGTCTCCCCCTGGGCTATGATCTGCACTGTGACAGGTAGACAGATGCCTTGTTCCCAACCTGGGCTATCAGAAGTAACAGAAGAGTATTTAAAAAGCACATATATAAAGTATTCAAGCAACAAAAAAGAGGAAAATAAGAAAGAGCCTGGCAAGCAGGGGAAATCTTGTCTCTGGAGGGTCACGATGCATTTATTTAGGCCTGGATGGGGGTCAGTAAGTAGAAAAGAGAAGGGAAAAAAAGAAAGAGAAGGGACATAGCCCTTATATTGCAAAAGCACAAACTATAAGATCAAATTGTTTTATTTAGATAAATCTCTGTGAAAGAGCACTTTAACTTTTTAAAAAACTTATTTTATTCATAAAATGCTACGCTAGGCAGTTTCCCAATTGCTCAGTGAAGGGCTGTCGATATCATTAGAGAAAGATGAAGGAGCCTTTTAAAGCAGGTGCAGTTTCTGCATTTCTCTTCATTGTCATGACTGTAATACAATTTTGCTGTGACAACATACCAGATTCCAAGGATACACTGAATGCCTTGACAGCTCTGAATATGTAACATTCCCCAGATGGAAGGCAAAAACTTTAGTACAGCTGTGTTCTCATGTTCACTATAAAGATAGTTCTGAAACACCAGAGCCACACCTTTGCCAGACACTCATTCCCTAAGTGTCACAATCTGTACAATTTTCTTCTTCATAAGCATATTTTTCATCATTTTCTTCTACTTTTTGTCTGCATTTGACATGTTACACTGGTAGTTTCTATATCAAAGTTCATTCTTGCTTGTTCTGTTGCCTGCAGGTTAGAATAAGCTGCACAGCATGGTGAGGTGTGTGCCATTTGCTTGTTTCAAAATATTGTCTCACACAGAGACATTTCTAATGAATTTAGTAGTACCTGAAACATGTACACTGAAACCTGAAAATTGCCTGCAACGAGCACTAACCCATTATCCAAATTCTGTCAAAGATTCTTGTTGGACTGCACAGAAGAAAGGTCAGTCTTCTCCGGATGAAAACAGATGTGTTACATTGCAAGCACCAAGACAGCTTTAAATGTAATGCCTGTCTCTCGCCCTTCTCTTACATCCTAGTTACAGATTAATGCTTCAGAGATTAATTGGAAGGTGCTAGATTTTCTTTCTCTATGGATTACAGGCATTATATTAGAGGAATATAGCAGATGGGATCTAAACAGGACCAGATTCTCAAGTGTGATTTGAATGATCGCAACCTGAAAACATCATCTGAGCCGCCTCCACATGCCACAAAGTCAGTTTCACTGACTTGAATATTTATGAAAATAGTTTTACTTCAGTTCCTTAACCTTCTTCACTATTTAAGAGACTGTTAAAGGACTGTGGTCAGAAATCATCAATCAGACCTCAAATTCAAGAATGTGGTTTGGATTTATGCTTAAATGTAATGTTCAGAAATATTTTATTTTACCTTGGCTTTATCTACATTATTTCAGAGAGCTTAAAATGGCTTTTCAAGTATTAGCCCAGTTTCAGGAGGTAGTAAAGGCAAGGAACCCCTCCACTGATTTTGTTGTCTGAAAGTTAAGCATCAGTAACAAGCAGGTGCTTTCTGTGCAGTCCAAGCATCTTCATCTGGCACTAATTATGAGTGCTTTGTTTGACTCACACCTTTAGTGTTCTGCTACATTAACTCTATAGATTGGGACCTTATCCTTACTGCAACTTTTCACAGTGCTTAGTGCTTGGGAGTAGAAATGAAGTCTTTGAATGTTTTCTTGGAACGAAGCTGAGATATTCTCCAATGACTAAAGACTCTGAATACTCAACCTCCATTACATTAATTACAGTTTGAGGGGTATTTGTGTGATCTCCTTTAGGGTCTCACTTTAGATTTTTTAAACTGCCCCTTTGGAAGTTTCTGCCTCTTTGACTGCATGGGGAAGTTGACTGTTTGAATTGGGTTTTCTGAGCTGCACCTAAAGATTGTATCATGGGGTAATTAGTACAGGAACTTCCCTAAGTGTCTTAATACTTCATGGTTGCTTTGCAAAAAAAATTCATTCACTAAATTGTCAACCTGTGTCTCTCAACAAAATCCCCCTCTTAAATTCAAGTCAGAGTTTGGGAATGGGCCAGTCTATAACCTGATCTGTGTGATTGTAGAAGAAGAAAAACAAAGACAGGGACATCTGAACACCCCCCCACTTGTCAAGTAGCATGTCCTTTTTTCTAGTAGCAATCACGATTGCTGAAGGCTACCTGGAAAGCATTCTGAGATCAACTGATGTTTAAAAGGACCTTAGCACACAACAAAGCAGCACAATCAAAATTTGATCCATTTGTATCCCTTTCTAAGCATGTCACTGAAACACAATCTTTCATTTAAAAGACAAGAGTGCAGTGCTATGTGAGATCTGTTGCCTGCAGTACAACAGACAATACTTTAGATAAGAATGATGAGATAGCTTTCAGTCCTGCAAAGGTAACAGACCACTTTAATGAAAGTTTAGAATTTGTGTTTAATATTTAATCAACTTAATACTTTGATTTATGTATGCTACTGTATATCCTCCAAGGGAAAGAGGAAAGTACTTTCAGGGAAGACCATTTGGGGAGAAAAATGTTGACATTTCTACTCAAGTTAAACTCCTAATTGTTTATAAATCTTTTATAGTTCTGTTTTTCTGAATAAATTACTTCCACACTGCAACACAAAATCAGTAATATCTAAACTGTAGTTTATGATAATCACTCACTGTAAAAGACCAACTTCTCCTCCTTTGTAACAGTAAATCAGCACTGGTATAAGACAACAGGAGAAATGTTATTGCACACACAATAAAGGTCTATTGGCATGTTCTTCAACTCTGAAACAGTTATTTACTGAGAAAGCTAAAAGCAGTTCTTGGTAAGATAGAGTAAAATGGAGGAAAAACAATGATATGCCATGAATAGATGAAAGAAGAAGTGAAAGATTTTTTCTTGGTGGACTAGTAAACTGTAAAACTTGTTGCTATTCACTGTCATAAGATTATTCTGTCTTCTCCACTTCTGATGGGATACTTTGAAACTGTATCTTTCTCCACCTAAAATCACACATACTCCAGCAAGGGAGCATTTATCACATTGGCTTTTGACTTCTGGCATTTCCTTTCAAATGCCAATCCAAACAGCATGTCAGCACAGGAAAAGTCACACCATCATTCACACAGTCCATTGGTAGTGGTCTTAGGGAGGCAAAGTGGGCAGATTAATTGTGTTCCCACAAGAAAAAAGTAAGTGACCTATGAAATGTGAAGCTGACCTTTTATTTGTTATCAGTCATCTGGAGGAGTAAAAGGGACCACCCTCTTTGTTATGCTTATTGGTCTTTTGTCAACACTACATGCTCCAAATTGCTATTTTCTGAAAGGCTAAACCAATTACAAGTGACCTGCCAAATCATAAAGGAAATCATGGCAAAACTATGAAAAGAACCATCATCCTTGTCATGGGTTACTAGACTTTTGGGCAAGAAAGTGTGACCAGAAATCACTTAGTCCTGCAAACTTCTCCAACACCCTAATATTCAGAGGGAAACAGCAAGCAAAACCATCCAGAGCAGTTGTACCTTTCCATATGCACTCAAATCCTAAGCACTCACACAAAAGGCATCTCATTCTACATTGTTTTGCAGCTTTTACAGTGGTATAGGTTAGTTTGCTTTAGTAGCTTCCAGAGTATGACTGAGAAAGCAAGAGAAAAAACAAGTCCTATTACTATTCCATTGTGAAAAACTGATATTAACCAACAAAACATTCCACACTGAAAAAAAAAAAAAAAAAAAGCCAGAGAACAGCTTTGTGTGTAGCTGTAGTTAAGTGTAAGCCATTACTGCTTTCTAACACTACCTTATAATGGTTTCAGGTGACGCTACCTGGGCCTTTCCAAACCGGCCTCTTCCACAAGCAGGGAGAACCACTCAGGGACAAACAGCTCTCTAACTTTCCCTGTCATGTCACCATTAGGCCCTCCCAGGCAGATTGTCTCATGGACTGGTCACAGCTGATTCCTCCAGAGATGTGTCTACTCACACCTCCTCTACGAAAACATTACTCAGCTAGCAGAGCCATAGAATACAACACTAGATTTCTCACACAGGGCTCTTTTTCATTCATGGCAGCATGTTAGCAAACCTAACCATTGCCAAAGAGCCAAGGTTAGCTGTCTTAGATCTTGAACCAGAAGAATCCAGACTATGGCTCAATTGATACACCTTGACCAAGTTCCTCATGCGTTAGCTCACACATTATTCCAGTAGTGCCATCTGCTCTCACACACACGTGCCAGTTAGTTCATTGTTTTAGCCATTTGCTAAAGACTCTCTCAAGCTCCAGTCACTAGGAAACAGCTTGTGGTTTATTTGGACTATATATTTTCAATGCCTATTTAGATGTTTCTTGGTCTGCACATCTCCTACAGGTGGTTTGTGTAGACTTCTGTTCATCCTTTGATAGTCACTTTGGTGACTATGCACAACCTACTTGATAGTTAAGTGTTTAGCTGCTTAATCAGCCATACACTCAAGTTCCCATCACTTAAGGGACATTCATTTAGTATTTTTCAGATTCATGTAACACTGCTTTAGCCTTAAGCAAAGTAATGGATGCTATGACAGGTCCCTTTCAGACAAATTGTATTATTCCAGTAAAACTCTTACTGCAAGTAATATCACTGTTTAAGGACTTAAGTAACATTATTATTTTCACTGAACTCAATGAATCCTGTAAAAATAGAAGAAAAAGGAGTTACCATTAGGTATTTCAATAAATTATTTTTTTAAATCTTTTTGAAAAGGTTAAAGTAAATGTATACATCTGCCCTAGGCAAAACTTGATCATTTTCATCCTCTCTAAAAATGGTTTTAAACAAAGTGAAAGGAGGAAGAATAGCAACAAAAAAAAAGGGTACTAGAAAACACAAATAGTTTCTGTGTTTCACATAGTTCTGTTTCCTAAGGTGCCGAGCAGCTGTACAATATTTTCACTGACTATTTTTATTGGTTATCTACCATCTTCAAGATCACGATTACTTCCAGGGAGAATCAATTGCTTTAAGTAAAAAGCCATTCCAACTCATGACACAAACACATTAAAATGGCATTGCTTACTTAATAAGGAATCAGCTTGAGGAAAATCACAACACATACCTAAAATGTGCAATATGCTCTTTGGATGTTAGCACTAAAGGGCCAGAATTCCTTGCACCAGGATGAATGTTTTACAGTTCAGAGTAATGGCACCCGTAAATATGAAGCATGACACGCTGGAAGCAGCTGAACAACAGTAATTGCAGCTACTACTTGAAATTCTTTGGGGGAATTTGATGAGCTCTACTTTCAGTACCACAATGAAAAATTGATACTTTAAGAATGGACAGGGGAATGGAATAATGAAGTAATGAAAAAAAATAAAGACTTCAGGGGACTTGCTTTTTGCTGTCTTTATTGGAGGCCTCCTCCTATACAAACAGCAAGTGTCTGTTATAAAATGATAAATTTCTTAATTAATAACAATTGCAAAGAAATACAAAGTACAGGGATGGAAGGAGGAAAGTTCCAAACCACTGCTGTAACAAATCTGCATGAGTGTGTGTGGATTTACACAGAAATCCCCATCCATGCTTCACTCTATCAAAAAATAATGAACTTTTGTGTTACAATATTAAAAATCCATTTTAACATTTCCCTGTCCTTAACTTAGTCCTTAATCCTGACAACTCTTCTGCATAAGAAGTCTTGTGCACCTGCATTAAAATCACTTAAGATAACAAGAAAAATTAACTTGCTACTTTCCATGTGGAACTGATTACAGAACGACTGATGCAATCTACATTTAATAGAGCAAAAAAGAGTAAGCACAGCAACAGCAGCTTCCCTGCACAGAGTAATAGAAATGGCCAAATGTCTCCTCCTCTTTTCTGCAGTGCATTTATCTATCTACTCATTAGCTTACTACTGTGTATTTCTTACTCATCCCATACACTGTTTCCACTCGAGGCATTAGGAACCCAGAACAAAGCAGAGCTGTGTAGCAGGCATTAGAGATCTGCAATGCAGACTGAAGAACAGATTTTTGCTACTCTTTCAGTATGTGTTTTCTTATGTGGGTACAGATTATTCTGGTTAACAACAGTGTCATCTCAGTGCAGTTTTAGCTGTGATATACAAGCTTAATGGAGAAAAGGGAAGAGCTCTAACACACTTTAAAATGACTAGCTGTACAAAGGTGTTGAAGCACACATAAAATTACTTGTGGTATAAAAAAAATATTGCTAAGGCAATCTCTAACATGCTATTATAAAATTTGTATCAATATAAGATACTAGAGTGGTTTTCTAAAAAGCCAGAATGGGTTCCATTTGTATTATAGCTAATCATGATTTGCCAGGTAGGAATGAACCTAAAAACTATCATTTTTTATTATTTTCTTAATTTGCCACCTGAAAAGAAAAAGGACATTCCATGGCTAGGAGGATCCCTTAAATCACTGAAGGGGCTTTTAAGCATCATCAGCATCTCTCACATCTAGTAGTGTGGAGAACCCATATATTATTTTCATGTGAAGAATTCTTATTCGTGAATTATTTTCATGAAGAACTGATAAAAATCTTACAAGATTATCAGATTCAGATAATGAAGCAGCTGAGGTGTGGCACAGGAAGGTTGGTTACTTATATGAACAGGAGCCTGAGTGTAACACAGTGTTTCAAGATAATATAAAGAAATAAATGGGATGCAAACCTAGGAAAGGAGGCTTGGGTGAGCATGGCACACATTGGTAGTAAAAAGCAGCTTGCTAACTTGGAAGGATGTTGTTCTGGGGTTGTACAACATGCTACAGCACTGAGTACTGAGTTTTATTGCAAACAATTATTTCTTCTTCAGTAACATGTGGGAATCCATGGACCACATTATCCGGCTACAAAAACAAAGCATATCATGAGCATTTCTGCAGCAACAAATCATCAATAAAAATGTGAATCTTCTTGGGAAATTCTGTGTTCTGTTCCAGCTTCCAGCTGGCTGGAGAAGAGCCATTTCCACCCTAACACCTGTGTTAGCTCTGCATTATGGCTGGGTTGTTGCAGCCTGTCTCCCCTCAAGGCCTATTACCCAGCCCAGCACTGGCTGTTAACACGGCTCTGTACACTTTGGCTGCAGATGCTCAGTGTCCAAGCAGAGAGAGCTTGTCTTTGCCAACACCTATAGTCTAAAGAACACCTCAGTTATATGCAGAACTCTCATGTTTCTATCAGCTTTTCACACGTCAGGGACAAAGCAGATTTGCTGTGTGTCAAGTATGTAACACGTAACCCTTGCTGACAGGCCATACCCTGACAGGTGAATACCCCAATGGCTCCTGCAATACAATTGTCTCACATCATTTCACCCTCTCGGCAGAAGATTTGGGATATATATCAAAGCAAAAATAGTCAAACTAACAGACACCAGTAACGAGGTAGATGTGAAGTAGTTAGGAAAAGAAAACCCAAAATCCACCCAAAAACGAAGTCCAGAGTTTGGCCTTCAGGCTTAACAGCTTTTTTATTCTTACAAGCATTTTCAATCTGGAGAACTGCTGCTTGGCTCAGTTAGGATATTTTATCTATTCCTGAGGTTAAATAGGAACTTAGAAGGTATTTTTAGTTAGCACACTAGAGTACAAAGGAAGGAAAAGTAAAAAAGAAAAAATAAAAAATGAAAGTATCCTGTCAGAAACCTGCAACTTAAACTATTCTGTTACCAAATTACTCTACTGGAATCTCACCATACTGTATTGTGATGTACCTGCAGATATTTAGGCTTCAGGTATCAGCAGAGAAAATTTACAGAACGTCAATGAGGCAGCAGAGATGTAAACTTCTTTTTTAAAGATTATGTTTAAGAAAGCTGACCTTCAAGCAAATTGCCTTGCCCACAGGCTCACCTTGATGCAGTGTAGTGTTCAACTCTTGGCAAGCAAGAGCCCTGAGACTGAAATTTTACTAAGGGAGCAATTACAAAACTTTATATATTATATTTATATATATATATAATGTTTTTTCTTTCTCTCTAAAACCTCTCGAATTTTTATGTGTTAAAAGTGTGAACATCACCCTCCATTTAGTTTTGTCTTTCTGGCATCAATTCCAAAGGTCTTGTAATTCAACCAGCTCAGAAATCAGCAGCTTCTTTGTCAGTGAAGAGTGACACCATGACTCTCTAATATTGGTCTTGACAATATCCCACAACCTGAGGCCTGAGAAATCATTTCTAGAGACGAAGGCACATTTGGATTGCACTGATGTGCACTTTTTATCTATTGAGAGAATCGTGCTATGCCACTCATTGTCTTGTGACAACCATTCTGGGATAGGACTGATGGAGTTAATGCAGAACTCCCAGTTACCACTACTGCTGGGTGGAATCAAGCAGGGATTTAGCACAAGGACAAATGGGATTCTGGTTCCAGGGAAAATACACCTCCATGCCACTGTCAAATCTTCCATCCTGATTACATGCAGAAGGGTAACATGCTCTGTGCTGCATATAGGGAGTCACTCTAAACTTTGTTGTTTACAATTAAGTGATGTACAGAAAGTGACAGTTTGCCTGGGAAAATGCCACCAAAAAAAAAAAAATCACTAGCACATTGCAAAAAACATTCAATATTAATTCCAAACCTTTCATATACAAGCAATATCTATTCATAATTAAGACATGAAGATAATGAAGAATTAAGAAAAATACGTCTCAGTCATAAATAACATTGACAAAAAAACCTGTTGTGTTTTAAAATCTTAGACTTTCTCTTAATTCTTTTCCAACTTCATTGTTTTATTTGTCATCCCTAGTTATAGTCTTCTATATGCAATGCAAAGTAACACATATCAGTTTTAAGAACAATTTAATATTTTTAAGAAGTCTGACAAAAAAAGGCCTTTTCCTATTCATCATTTAAAATCAGTATCTCTACACCTTCAAGTGTCATCTTAGAATGAAGAAACCTGAAGACTGATTTGGCAGGGACAGCTGGAGATCTAGACAGATAAAGAAATTCATACCAAAATTCTTTGGACAACAAACTGATTTTTTCATTTCACTATTACACAGCACCTTAACTAATGTGCCAGTTGCTACAAAAGATACCAATTTCATTACATTACCAGAAAATAAAAGACATATTGCTTCTGCTTATTTACACTCTATGATTCCACATCGTAACATGGAAATTATTCATCATTCTAGATGGAAACATTTCAGTCTTTACTATGCTTTCTTTATTCAAATCTAACACATAAAGCTTTGGATCTTTTAGCTTTAATGCATTCCTTCTGCAGAGTGCTATGGTCAAAATCAAGGTCCAATCATAAGCTAGGTCTTTCTGAATCCCAGGACACAGCAAACTTTATCATCTTTCTGAAAAGGACATGTATAAGAAGCTTCTGTAAGGCTGAGCAATGGAGAAAACATGCTGAATAAAATGCAGACAAGAGATAAAAGAAGGGATAAACAAGGACATTGTGGTGCTCAGGCTCCAACAGCCTGAAGAACAATCAGGAAAAGATTATTGGCCTCTTCTCTTTCAGCCTCTTCATCACAAGACTGGCCTGAAAAAGTGCTCTTATTTAAAGAGGATGAATGGAAATAAAATGCCTAATGCATATGGTTAATCTCTGCTCTCTTCATCCTTTGAGTCTGAGTCTTTACTGAACTCTGTGCTCTCAACTGGTCAGGCAATTCTCTAATAACATGTAATCCCAGAGCTGGAGGAGAGGTCATGTGCTGACTGTAGACATTACTGTGTGAGGTGTCATATTAACCTGAAGGTCAAATTAGGTGATTTATCATTTATCATTCTTTATCATTTTTTCAACAAAGGAGAAAAGTAATGTGATTATGAACTCTAGGGCATGTATCTCCTGCACATAGAGTCTAGTTTCCCACATTTCACCATCACACCATAAATACATCATGAAATAATTTCATCCCCATCCTCCAAGAATGGTTTTATAGGGTAGTTGTGACTACAGTATAGTCTCTGTTATGAAATACATGCATCAAGAATGTTCACCTACAGCTGGCTCTTATCCTGTTCAGCTCACATGGAAGACATGGCACAAGCAGAAAATAGTCACCTGCATGCTAAGGATGGTGCTGTTATTATTGTTGTTTTGTAACAAAGTCACACTCACTGACCACGAGTCATGTTGCTCTCCTCTGCATACAGTTACACCATGTCGGTGTTGTGGGCAGAGTGTCCCATTTCACACAGAACACAAAACAAACCCAAAGGCAATAGAGGCAGACGGGACAGCAAGGCAATACACATACCAGGCAAACCTCCCAGCACCTCACCACAGACTAACCACTGTCAAGTTTGCTGATAAATTAGAGCAAATGAGGGTAAAGTCAAACCTAAAGAGGAAAAAATAAATACTGGCCATTAAGATTTTAATATCTCTGTTATAGAAACAGAGGAGAAAAGACTGTTGGAAATTTTAAAAGGCGGCTGATGGCAATTATCATCAGGGGCTAATCAGAAATAGAAACCATCTTGCCAGCAAAACAAACTAGCAGAGGTGGAAGGGACAGCTATAATGTTTTGTTTGAATACATTTAAAGTAACAGTTTTATATGTTTAGTTTTTCCTCCCTTCTGTAAATATTTCTATAAATTCAAGATTTTCCTCAGCAGAATCCAAAATAAACAGAGTCAAAACTCTGGTATTTGGCCCTCAGCAGATTGCTGTGGCCAGAGAAGAGTAAAAGGATCTCTATTTACCACAAAGGACTTCTGTTATTAAACAGCAATGACACTCCTACAGCTACGAAATGCTGATGCTTCCAAACAGAGTTTATAGTTTAAGAGCTTAAAATCTCAAAAACAAAGGGTAGAAGAACAGCTCTAATCCTAAACAAAACAGGCAAGGGACCATTGTCTGACTCTTGACAGCACCAACACAGACCACATCTGTGTACCTCAGTTCTCTTGCTCTTCCCACTTCCAAAAGTGTGGATCACTTCATGTTCATTGAGAGCAGGACATTTACTTGGGTGTGCTCAGAAGCAAGGCCGGGCATTGTCTGGGAGTCAGCTCACGCCAGGGTTGTCCTGGCACCACTCAAACACTATGTCTGATCACAGTGCCTACATTTCTCCTCCTGGGGACACCTCCCTCCCTGCTTCTTTGTTTAAACCATTCATTTTTACCACTTTCTTCTGAACCTCTGAAAAACTCTTCTCCCATTTATATCATTACCTCAAAGGTATATATATAGACCATGACCATATGACCACAGTCTTCTCTCTTCTGAGCCATGTACACTTAGCTTTTTTTAACCTTTTCCCAAGACTTACTCTGCAATTTTTAGATCTTTAAAAAGATTCCTTGTATTTTCTCCAGTTCTTTCTACTCACATCCTTCCTAAAAAGCTGCAGACAGAAATTACATGCACTAACAAGTAAAGTGTCTGTAAGTCTACATTTAATGTCTTTAATTTAGAGGTTATAAGATCAATACTTTTATGTCTAATTATTCTGCACAAGTATGCAAGACATGGCAAAGCAGACTCATTTTCCAAACTTGCTGAATGGTTACTTTTACAAAAATCTCAAATAATCTCAAATATAATCTCAAATATAGAAGCACAGAGTCCCTTTGGAAAATGTACAGATGCTCCTATAATATTTTCATTAGAGAGACCTTTTCTTTCTTTCTGAGAGACAGTTCTTGTTTCCTATAATGTGGCTACTCTTCTGCCTTTTTTCAGCTGCCCTTTTTTGCCTCTCAACAGTTTCCAAATAGCTCTTCCCCCAAACCATTTTTATATGCTCTTTTCTCTCCTCCTTTCAAAGTGTTTTATAATGAATTAACAATGAAAATATTGCACAGATCTTTCTAAGACACTGTGCAGCAAGGTCAGGTTTGTTCACTTGCTACTTTCTGAATGCTCACAGAACCTCGATGCTGTTCAAAGGACAATTTTAGACTATTGTTATTCAACTTCCCAATTCCCTCTTCAATTTTCTTTTGTTAAAAATTACTAGATTTAAAGAAAAATAGCTGCATTATATATTATATAGCATTTATGGTTAATTCCATAATACCATCTGAAATATTCTGTAATAACTCCTGACACTGTTAATAGAACAAAGTAATTGCTTGGTATCTCTCCCTAGGTCAGTCTCTGTGCTACCTTTTTCTCTTTTCCTTCCTTTTCCTTTTTTTTTTTTTAACTCCTTTCCTTCAAATATCAAATATTTCTTCTGACACATTGGATTTACAGTAGATAATTTTCACAGATACAGAGGATGTCCCTTTAGAGCTCTAAAATATATGCTGTCCAGACCTGCACATTTACAGACTGTAAGTCTAACTAACTAATGCTTGGTTATGCTTCCCTGGGGATATGCAAAGGTGACAGTTTGACAACTGCTTGGGGATAATGAAGTTCAAATGTTCTGAGGTTGGGAACATAGATTTTGGCTGATGAAAACTGAGTAGTCATCTTTTCCATTAACCCATTGCCTTAAAGATACACCTCACAACACTCAAATCAAAAGAGTCGGAATTTGCATTTAGTTTTGCAGGATGCTGTGTGAGAAAGTCTTTTTTAAGTTTTGCTGCTGTAGGCCCTGTACTGTCCTGTTCTTTTTTTATCCTATTTTATAATTACTTTGACATTTTCCAAGTACAGAATCTGAATCCTTTTGTATGCCTCTGCTGCCATCATAATGTGTTATCCCCTTTCCTTACTTCCTCCTTTAATCCCATTTCTTAGCATTTTCTGTACAGTCTTTTGAGACACTCAACTTTCAGACGTGTGCAACTGCAGTCTCTACTGCTATTAGAATCTGTGATAAATATGTCCCTGAGGATTCATTCACAAATCCAGAAAAAGAAAATGCATATAAATAAATAAAAGAAAAAATCAGCTGCATTTATGGTTTGGTCATCCAAGAAACATGATTTTTATAATAATCTCTACCACAGCAGCACATTGATATTAAAAATCCCTTGACTTCTGCATTGCAAAAACCCCAAATGCTACTGTGTAACAGTTAAGTCTTTAATGAAGCTATTGAGCTGCTCAGACTGAGGTAGGATTTTAGACTGACAAAACTCCTGCCACAGTTTTTGCATGAGATTTTACTTTCAAGATAAATCTTTTGATATGTAAATTAATTACCAGATCCAGGCTCAAACTGCAAGCAGATCAGATGAGTTGCTATCTTAATAGTTTGCCACTAATCTCATTATATTTACTCCATTTTATTAAAAATCTGCCTCCACATTCCCTTGACTGGACTTCATAGCCACATATCAGTCTTGATCCATGAGAAACTGTCATGGATTTAGCAGCAGCATCACAGTCCAAGAAGAATTGCCAGGACCATGCCATGCCTGAGGAAGATGACAAGCTGAGAGTGAATAAATCCAGAACCAGGTACCAGAACACTAGTTTTATGATCAACTGTCTTCCAGTGTAAATGGAGCAGAGTGCTTCTCACTTTTATTTATCTGTAGAGAGAAGGTGCTTCATCTTTTCAGTTGCTTAAAGACAGGGAGAGGTTTCAACACAAATCTGACAGCTTGTAGGGGAATCTCTATGTTTAGTAACACCTGAATCACACTGTTCCTGCTCAGCCAATTAATTTTCCTCACTAGGAAAAAAAGGGAAATACGTCATATAAATATACTTTGGGATGAACTTTTAAAAACGTTTGTTATAATGCAGTTGGAGAGGAGAAATATTTTTTTTATATGCAGGTACTAGTCTATGAAACATATTTATGTAGTGCCTACTACAGAATCTCAGTGCATTAGGATCTGAAATTAATTCATCAACCCTGTGTCATAAAAGGTAACAGCACCTTGCAGTTCAGAAGAGAGACTCAAGAAAATCAAGTGCCAGTCTAAAGTAGCAGAGGAAGCACTTTGTTCTTGGATGTCTGCAGACCTATACTGTTGCCATTACCCACTCCTCAAAGACAGAGAGAAGAAATATGTCCTGACAGTGCAAAGAAGTGCATTGGCTTTTTGTCATGATGCCTGATGTCAGAGCTGGGCAGCAGCAGCAGCAGCTCAGAAATTCAACTTCACGTCACAAGCTAGTTCAGGAATGAGTCGTATCTGCCAGCTTCCTTTACTGGATAAGCTGTACTGCAAATGCACTGAGAACACAGCCAAGATTCATCCCATCTCATCCCTCCACTGTTCTGCATCCCCTGTGCAGGAGAAGGGAGTAGCTGGGTGAAGGACAGACAGCGTATTGCAGCAGCAGAATCACAGTCTGGGTGCCTGGAGTTAGATCACATCTACAAAAGGTGACAGAGCACATTAAAAAGAAGGAAAAAGGGAGAGACAGTTACTGACATCCTCCAGCAAGTATTTTGGAATGCCTCCAGCCATCCTTCAAAGGTGGCCACGTGCATGTCAGACACTCTGAAGTTGCATCTCAGAGCTGGGACTGCTCTTCAGCAACACTAGCACCACTTGCACTGTGTCCTGGACTGACATGCTGCTCCTGAAGGACTCAAGAATTAGAGTGGGGCTGGGGGCCTGTAAAATAAATACATTTAACGCCAGAAAGCGTGGATGGGAACAGCTGACTGAGGAAGTGAGCACAAGTCCTGCCCATACTGCTGTTCTGGGGTCTGTGTTTCAGTCCCTCTAGTCAGGCTGAGGCTTTGACAAGCGGTAAATGTCTCCTGAGGAGAACCATTGAAAACGTGGTGACTGTTTATAAAGTGCTAAGTTTTGGCACCTCGCCCTAAGCCACACGGTATCAACACTGCTCCAGAAGAGATCCTCTTTGGGGCTCCTGCTGGAACTAGGATAGAAAAATCTCTGACACTTCTTTACAAAGTCGAATGTGCCACACCAAAAGCTAACACATGGAGTGCGGTGAACACAAAGCTGTGCTGTCGTGCAACCCTGTTTCAGATGGCCCTTGAGAGCTGCACAGTTCTAGATTGCAAGGGCTGCAGTCTTTATAAGGGCTGTAAAACTGAGAAATACCTTAATTGTTGGCAGCTGCAACATAATCATGTAGAGGTAAACAAATCTAACATAGATTCACAGATTCAGAGATATTAGGGGTTGGAAGGGACCTAGAAGATCATCTAGTTCAACCCCCCTGCCTGAGCAGGGTCACCTAGACCAAG
>JAOEGS010003984.1:110778-121798 GCA_025447755.1 Corythornis vintsioides
GTTCTTCCTTGTGTTGACCCTAAACCTCTTGTGCTCCAACTTGCACCCATTGCCTCTCGTCCTGTCATTGGATGACAAACTTAAAGGATTACATACCAAGCAATGTTTATGTTGCTGTGTGATTAGCATTGAGAAACTGACTTATTAATGTGAAAAAAAAGAGCACGTAAGTAGTGAAAATATGGAATTTACTTACATTTTTATTAATTCGTTCCTAGCAATTCCAGAAATCTATATTACATTCCTTAATTAAACAACCCAAGATTAGTTTGAGCACATGTGATTCACAGGATCTTACAAATATCTGTTTAAAAAGACTAATTGCAAAACTGGGACTGTCAAGCTGTTATGCTGCCAGGTGGCAACACTCTGTTAGTAAGTGTCCCTTTCATTCTCCTCATCCCATTCCTACAGTTCCTTAGTCTCTACTACAAGATACGTTCAGAGAAAGGCAACCAAACTGGTGAATGGTCTGAACAAGCCCTGTGGCAAGATGCTGAAGGAACTGGGATTGTTTAGTTTGGAGAAGGGAAGCCTGAGGGGAGACCTTACTGCTCTCTACAGCCACCTGAAAGGAGGTTAGAGTGAGCAGACCCTGTCTTCTGACTGTTGGGTGACAAATGCTGTGCACAATAGGATTAGGTGAATGTTGTAAAAAAAAAGAAAACCAAACAACTAAGTACTCAAAGCTCCACGTCTATAAAGCATTTGCAAAAAACATACAACTGTGTGAATATAGTCTGATTATATGTTGCTTTCTCTTCATACGGATTACCATTTTAATTTGTAGGACCTATTTCCATGAAGTACTGACTCTTTGCTTTTGTTAGAAGTGGTATCTGAGTTTTAGCTTGGTATGAACAAGGTTTTGTGGAGACTATCATGTAAGAGCAATAGAAAAAAGAACAAAAAGAGGCGTTAGAAGAGATATAGGACAGATTTTTTCCTTAAACAATAATTTTCATAACATCTAAAGTAGTCTCAATATCTAACACAAAGGGAAACATTTTGAAATATCAACCTTTTAAAAAATGATCCTTTTTTTTTTTTCCTGAAGGAAAGGAAAACAGGAGGCATATGTCTGACCTACAGGTTCTGAGATCCTGTAAATCCTAAGCCAGAAATGACAGAAAAGATGATACTATGTAATTGCCACAGCGTAGGTTTGCACTCAGACATGAGGATCACAGTTCTTCTTTCCTTCTTAAAACCGCCATCCTGCCCATCTGTTTTCTGAACCTTTTACTTTGACAGCACTGAATTTGGCCTCTTCCATCTAACTCTTGCCATGAAGAATCCAGCTTCCCAGCATACAAATCCAAAATATGAATGCACTTACGAGTATGGGAATAACACCTCATAAGAGTATTTTGTTCAACATCAACTGTAAAAGCAGTGACTAGAATTCAAATACAAGGACATACATTACTTTCACTCCAATAAATAAAATATTTGATGTTCCCCATAGGCTTTGTAATTGCTTAAATGCAAATTTTAGTAATATAACTACTATTAAATGAGAGTAAAAAAAAAAAAAAACAACAAAACCACTTTTAAAAACTATCCAGCCCTTTGAAAAGTAAATTCTTCATTTGCTTGAGAAGATGATTCTTCTATATCACATAAGATACAAGGTCTCCGTTATTTATACAGCTAGCTGTTAGTCACAAGTCTGTTTGGAAAACAGTGAAGGGCTCCTTTTCTCTGTGGAAAAATAATAATTGACTGTGCTTTTTTCAAGATTTATACCTCCTATCTGTAACTTTGCTGTCTGAAAATGCCTGAGATTTGTGTATCATCCACCTGACTGCTCTTGCCAGGCTCTAATGACCAGAACAGAGATGGGAAAGAAAACCTACATTGTACATGAAATGTGTACATGCAAAAGTGAGAAACTACTTCAGCATAAAAGATTAAGAATTCTGCTTCTAAAGTTCCTCCTCTCTTTATTTGGACAAACGTATATTTGTATCATTATCAGCACTGTTAACCACCCCTACCTAATGCTACAGATTCCCAGTGATTCTTTTTATTCCACATATTTGCACTTTGAACATAGTATTACCAAGCATGTAATGTGACCCCAGGGTTTATTTTCACTAGCAATCTTAGTCATTCTGCTCACAAAGTCACCTTACATGCTCTTGGTAACCTTCTTACACCCCTAATCCAGTTACAGGCATTATTTCTTACTGTCAACTTCATCCCTGTAAATAGACAGAAAGATAGAAAGATCAAAAGATTGACACATAGGTAGGTAGCTAGCTAGGTTAAAAGTAATTTTTATTAGGTAGGTAGTTTTTTAACTCTCACAATTTAAATGCATTCTTTTTCTTATCTTTTGCTAGAAGCACTTTTAGAGTTTGATCAGGAAAATGTGTACTATTTTTTGCTTCATGTAGCTTTATGATGCAATACACAAGAATGGAAATATTTCCACATAATGCCGATATGGACCTGATTTAATGCCTGGGGAGGTTGATGGGAAAATTATCTGACCCAATTTTTAAGTCTATTTATGTTTCTAGACTATGAAAACACAAAGGTGAATGTAGAGTATGTGAATTCTGTCCTGGATAAAGGGTGAAAAACCATGCAGACATACAGACACAACACCTCTCCTGTAACCAAAGGACAATGCTCATGAAACTACCACCTCTTCTGTCTAATAAACACAAGGCTGATAAAATAAATTCAACATAGAAGTTCTTCTTACTGTATTCAGCAAACAGTAAGACAAAGGCAGAAAGAATCTAGCTGTGTCTCTAGCCAATTAGAAAAAAATAGTGCTATAGTGACAAATAAATTTGGAGGATTAAGGATTGAATACCATTCTAATTACTTGATGCACAAGCATTTCTAAATAAGCAGTTCTGCCTTCCAATGTGGTGGCTCATACCTCAGCAAAGATTTGTCTGCCCACCACAGCAGCTGCTGGTTGCAGCTAAAGCTGTGCTCAGGTAACTGCATTATCAGCTTATGGCAGTTCTAGTTTTCTCCTTTGATAAATCCCAGTCAGATCACATGAATTCACACTGAAGAATATTCCATTTTCCTTGAACTCAAAAACTCAAGCTTATAACCAAAACTAGTAGGTTTCACAGGGTTCAAGTTCTGTTCTGTGAAATGCAGAGGAGCTTCACCCAGAGGGTTCATTAGATGTAGTTTGGATTTTCAAGTGTAAAGCCTGAGCCTATCTGGAGTTTATCTGCATCAGGAAAGTCAGACCTACCCCTGTCCTCTTGTCCCAAACCTGAGCAAACACCCTGTTCTTGTTAACACCTTCTACCTTAAACCCCATCTCCTTTTCTCAGGGCCAGTCCTGTTCTTTTACTCAGCATCTCTCTTACATCTTTCTGGGGATTGGAATCACTGTCCACCAACCACCAAAGCAGATATCCCAGAGCTGGCAGAAACTTGCAAGAAATTATACCAATAAAAAATATAGATTTTTTATATTTTTTTAAATAAATAAATAGGGGAACAGGTTGTTTCTCATGGCTGTGTGTAGGGAGAACAGGTTGCCAAAAATAAAACCTTACATAAGCATAACAATCCCATGCTATATTTTGCTACAGAATTTTTCACAACCAGACAGACCACATGTAACCACTACAACTATCATGAAAACAGTACTACTGCCTTTCTGAGTCACATAAAGGGACTGACTTCACTTGTGTTTCTCTAACACCATGTTTAATATCCTAGAAGTGTATTACAATCATAAAACATAAAAATCAAAGCAAATCAGTATCAAAAAGATTCTTCATCACATGCAACTCACTTGTCACAATTAAATACTGAATTTTAGGATCTCCTCTGTAGACTGCAAAAAAAAATTCTATGAATATTAATGTTAACTGGCGATAAGGAAGAAAAAGACTTTGAGAATTCTGTTTACAGACTAACTGAAAATGTGGAAATTGTCTTTAATGCAGTGATGCAGCTTTTTTTTTTTCAAATATCCTAATTAGAAGCCTTCGCAATGGCAATAATTGGCCAATTATTTTTTAAGAACAGTATTGTGCTGATCTCAACAGAAGCATAAATAAATGTACATTATGAAAAAATATTTCTCTGTTAAAAATACTTTTATTGAGCACTATAAACATTTTGTACCCAGACAACCACACTCTCACTACATTCCTGATTTCTGTGTGTAGCAGAGTAAAGCCCAGATAATCAGTACACTTGCAGTTCAGTCTCAGGAAAAAATCTTAGGAAGGTGTACAGTTATTTGTGTCTGAAAGTGTGTTCCTTCATCTAAAAACTGAAGCCTGGTCAGTGTCTTTCCGAATGAGATATGGCACCATTACCTAAATGGCTAAAGTATAAAAGATCTTTAAAAATATTTTTTTTCCTCTCCTTTCTATCACAAGAACCATTCCTGACAACAATCATTTCTAAGACATGCTTGCTTATGGTTTTCTTCACGCTGTAAAATAACTTGGTTTGCAAATAATTTTAAAGAAAGCTTGTAATTGAATAAATTTATAAACATTTAAAAGAAACACCCTTCTGGAGCCTAGTTGGTTAAGAGAAATGCTAAATCAGGGCTTGCTGATTGTTGAAGCCAACTGACGGGTGGCTTCTATATTTAGGATCCTCCTTACACCTGTCAAGAGACAGAGAGAGACAGCCAGCGAAAAAAAGAAAGTGTGTGCACCAGAGCAAGCAATCCAGAGACCCATCTCTTGTAGCAAGGAGCTAAAAATAAAAGCCACAAAGAGCAATAAAGAAAACAGAGCAAAATCTTATTATTTATATTACCCCGCTGCTCTGTGACATGCTGACAGCAGCGCTCTGAACAGAGTATGGACCTCATTAGTTAGCAGTGACTCCAGCTTCCCAGAGGAAGCCCCGGCAATACTCAAAGCTGGATGCAGTCCAACTGTGTCAAACCTGTGCTCCTCAGGTGGATCCCTTTCCCTGCGGCTCCTCAGCTGAAAGCACAAGGCCTTTGTGACAACATTTTCATTTCAAAGTGAACTCGAGCGAATATTCATCTCCAGGCTTAGCAATGCCACTGGAATTGGAATTTCTGCCTTTGATTGGCATCTGTCTGAATCCAGACTGCTCTCCGCTGACTAATCTGACAGCATTTCTTTCTGTACTGATGATGTGTAGATATGTATGTGAACGAAACAAAAGGAAGAATCACACTGGTTTCTTCAAATAACATTATGCAACCAATTAATAAAATTCTATTGTAAAGGCTTCAGCCCTCCCTCTTTGTTTGAAACAGAAAAACTAATGGAAGTGCACCCAGCTATAAGAGGAGCTTGCTTTCAACACGTAGATGCTGCCTTCCTCCCACCTGAGGTGCGCCACTCCTTTCAAATGTTTTATCTCCCAGTAAGCAGAAATATTTGGGTTTATAAAGATTAGAAAGAAAGAAATAACACTGCTGGGGAATTAGGGAAAATCATTTGACTTTACAAATGTATCTATTTCTAAATGGTACATGGTGATTACTAAACAAAGAAACTGAATTTCACTCTTCCTTCCCTGACTCATATCATAACTATCCAAGTAACCTTTAAACAATATCTGATTCACACCAGATTCTCTGCATTCTTTTTTTTGAAAAGTAAACTAAAAGGCCTTTAAGTATTCCCTAGTGTTCAACAAACTGAATCTACTACTGGCCAAGCTTAATTTAAGTTTCAGTAGCTATTACTTTCTCAGACAGTAAACCAAAAAGCCCTTTTCTTCTCATCAATAGCAGATCAAATGCATATTTATTGTTAAAAATAAAGGACGTGCATGTTTCGGTGAGAGAAAATGCTCAGTCCTCATGAAAGATGCTAAATAATCATAAATAAGGATGCTTCAGTTTGGACATGCAGCACAGGAAGCAAGTGCACAAATACCTCTGAATCTTCAAAGATTAACCCTAATTATTTGCCTACCAGCAAGTTATAATCACTGGTCACTGATTACACTTAGTTCATCTGCTGAGTGTATACAACTAATGTTTATTTGGATATTAAATTTAATATCAGAGGCATGAGGCAAATGAAAATAAAAACATATGGTAGGTAATGAACCTACATTCAGCTGAGTAAAGAACCCAAGGCACACAGAAGCAACATATGATGAACACACACATGCAGTAGTTCCATGTACTTTAATGTCACAGAAATAAATTCAAATGCATAGGGCAAAATCATGGCTTTACTGATGTCAACATTAATTTTGCCATCTCCATCCATGCATTTCCCTCATAGTTTAAAAGACAGAGGATTATATGATTCAATACTTGCTGGAAATCAGATCCAGAGCAAGTTGCTGTGCCTGGCTTGGTGCAGAGTGGCAATGACGTGTGCAGCACAGACCCATTAGCTGAGGCAGAGGCAACTGTGTCATATGCCTAAGGTCACACAGTTCCTAGCAGGTTATAAAAGGACTTTATACATTTAGGTTTTAATTATTTTTTTTTTAAACATAGTGGTTTTTTTAAATGGATAGCATATAGATTAATAATTAATCATTTGTAATTCTGCTCTCCCGGAATATCTGACTAGTTATTACCATATTATTGTAATAAGAAAGTATAATTTTGCTGTATAGTAATCATGATAGCACGTGGAAATGTGGTAAAGCATGTATCACACAGATAAAACATATCACATGCTACTCCCATCAAAGCCAATGCAACCCCACTGTACTCATACAAATGATGTCAGTCTGAACAGCTGTCAAAAATTCATTGAAGCTGAGATACAGAAATTTAAATCTCTTCAACAGACTATAGTCTGAAGACAGAACAAGGCCACACTGGATATACTGTAATAAATTAATGCATCTAGTTCCTCTAATACACTAGCTGTGCCCCATCCTACAAATATTTGTTTTACTATTTGCAGCACAATCGACTGTTGAGAAAGATTCCCATGCAAAACCACCTGCAGAATAACAATAAGAGAGAGCTGCAGTTTTACAAAGTCCTAAAAGGTGACAGTATAGATTTACAGAGACTAATGGCCTTGTATTAAGTATTGGGCAAACTACTGTTGTGTCCTATCTATCACTAATGGTGTCACCTATGTCAGAGGTTATACCATTCTCTTGGGTACTAAACCATATAACCATTTAACATCTACCTGCATTACAAGTAACTCTGTTCTTCATTGATAACACATAGGACAAAAAAATATAGAAAGCCATTTGTCTGTCCTGCATCATCTTAGAAGTGCACAGACATTAGTATACATAACATCACCCCTGCCGTGATCTGTTCCCCTACAGGTATTATCAGGGGAAACCCTCAGGAGACATAAACTCTATTGCTTTATCATTACTAGGGATGCTGCTTCCATGACAAAATTTCTATCTAAGGATCTCTGTCTCAAAAGCTTCTGTCATATAGAATCCATAATAATATGGGGTTCATTTCTGGGTTGGAGCTTCCAAGTACTGTGCTAATAAGAACAGAGACATGTATATATGATGCATGCACTGTTGTTTGATGTCTGTATAGAGGAACACTCAGCTGGTTTGAGATACAGCATCATTCACATATGTTCCATTGAAATGTATACAATAAATTTAGTTATATTAGAAATTATATTCAAGAATGCATCAGAGAAATAATAAATGATGCAAGAGATTACTCTCTGTACATCATTTCCATAACATTTTGAAATTATTTTATCTCCACACAAAAATCAGGGATGACTGTTTCCATGCAGCTTTAGGATTATTTTGTCCTATAGCATGAAAAGGCCAAGGTTAATTTCATTAAAAGATGTTTCCTAAGACAAAAGTGGACACAAATTATCATCACAGTACTTCTTTGGAGTAGTTTGGCAACAAAGTTGTCACTTACAGAAGCCTTTAAAACTATCCACAAATCATCTACTGAAAGAAGTCTTCAAAAATCAAGTAAGAAAATAGAGAATCGTAGAATGCTTTGGGTTGGAAGGGACCTTGAAAGGTCAACTAGTCCAACCCCCCTGCAGTGAGCAGAGACATCTTCAACTAGATCAGGTTGCTCAGAACCCTGTCCAACCTCACCTTGAACGTTTCCAGGGAATATGTTGTATCAGAGTCACTTAATGATAATTCTTTCAGATGAACTAGCCAATATACTACTGAAAGTCAAACTCTACAGTAGAAATTTTTTATTGAGAAACATATGATTATACCACTCCACACTTTACCTTATAAGTGAATTTGAAAATTAACAAGTTTATGGTTTGTTGTTTTGGTTTTCTCCTTAATAATAGAACAGCTGGAAAGAAAAAAAAAAAAAAAAAAAAGAGTTAAATAATAGAAAAAGTACTGTCCAGATCCCAAGTAATCCAGGAAAAAGTTTTTGCTACTTCTCTTCAGTACATATTTAGAACCTGGACACTTCAGAAACACCACAAAAACATGGGTCTTTCTTAACCCACAAGCTACCTAGTTGTACTATAAAGACGTTGTGTATATTTAATCCAAATTTACCTTACTTTGTAGGTTAAAGTCTACAAAGCAGCTGATAGCCTGAAGAGCCATTCATCTTTACCATCATTGTAATAAAAATCAGCACTTACACAGAGCATTACATTTTGAAGTATTGTCCAAATGATTCTCTATGTCCTTTTGAAGAATTCTCAGATTAAATAAAAAACTGGGTAAGAATAGAAAAACCAGCCCCTGAAACTCCTGTTTTATTTTGTGAATTAATTGCTTGGAAGCTTTAATCCAGCCCTATCTTACAACTTTGAAACCATGTGAATTCAAACCATGTCTAGTTCTGAGATTCACAGAATGATCTTTCTTCTAAAAATAAGTAAGTGTAGCAATGATAAGGCATTACATTTGTGTGGAGGCAGACAAATAGTGCTGAATTACTTCAGCTGAGAGAAAAATCAGGTGGCCATTAAACTGCTGGTTTTAAAGCTCCAGAGAATTCTTTTACTGTTATCATTTCAGCATCATTTCAGACTCTCAGAGAACTACACAAATAATATAAAATAACAATACTTCACTATAAGTAGCCCTTATTTTTCCATTGATTTATTTTTTTTCAGCTAGACATTTAGTACTAAAAGATGGTGTAATTGCCCCATTCTGAAAAGAGACAGAATTACCAGCCAAGAAAACCTTCATTAGTTCATTATCCAATTTTCCCAGGTGAAAGAAATGTAACATGGACAGTGTGTGTCTGTGTCAAATCACATAGTAACAAAACACAAACAGGACATCTAAATTACTGCTGAATTATAAGCTCCATTCCACAACAACATATAAAATTGAGTACTTTATATGTTCTGTATCTCTTTAAGGACTTTGTAAAAAACCACACAGTACTGCAAGTTAAAAGAACAACCAAGCCACCAAACATGTTTATTACTTTGCAGATACTGTAGGAATGTTTCACTCTAGGTACTAAGACTGTTTTTTTAAACAGTCTTTTAATGAATAATTTTGCTGATGGTCTCCAGTTTGTAGGTTAACTATTTGGCCATTTTATTAAATTCTACCCAAATACACAACATTAAGTGTCAGTATATGAAATTCAGATCTGCTAAATCAGAAATCTAAAATTTCATGTATGGGTGAGGTCTCTTAGATTTGGATATGGTTGCTCTCAAAATCACCACAAGACTAAATATAAACACACAAAGTGTGAATTTCTTACCCACATAAGTATCTAGAACAGTATTTCTATGGTATACTGCTGACAATTTCTGTTTGTTAATTTTCAGAAAAAATCCCAACTAGAAAATTATTTCTGCTCAGTGAATTTTTATATGTACCAATTAATGAAGCTGCACAGCATAAAAAACATAGGATCAGACAGTGATTTTTCTTTCTGAAGTGAAAAAGTGTCCTAGGAATGCAAAACATCCAAACGTTTCTCAAAACCATCTCTTTGTATAGGGTATCTAGACCATAGTTTGTGAGTTTAAATAACAAATTTTGGCTTTTATGGGTTTAAATAACAAATTTTGGCTTTTCATTTCTCAGAGGCAGATGCTTTTGCAGCTTCTCCATATAGTGGAAGTTATTGCTGGGTTTTCAATGCCAGGGACAAGGTATTACCTTTGCAGCTTCACAAAAGTTATTTACAAAATCCACCTGTCATGTTAGTCAATTAATAATTAGCTATAGAAAAAAAGACCCTCTTAATAAGTCAAAGTCATAAAAGCTGTAAAGTTAAACAAGCAAAAGAAGAACTCATCTTCATTTTAATATGTAAGTACATGTAAGCGTAATTCTGCCCTTGATACATCTATTGAATACCCTCAAGGAAATGTGTTTCCAGATTAAAAAAAGAAAAAGTTGATTTTGTTTTGAAGACAGCATCACAATGAAGATGTATAAGGAAAATAATTTAAGGCCACAAGGCAATTTCAGTATCTTACAATTTCTAGTTTTCAAGTGTTTAGCTTTACAACTGGATAACTTAACTTTGTTTTTAAAAGACTGATCAGCAATGTATTCCATAAACAGATTATTCTCACAGAGAGTAATGGGACAATTATAGAGTAGAACACTATTCACTAAAAAGAGAGCCACAGGTAATTAGATATATGGAACAAAATATTTAATCACCAATGTGTAACCTGTGCTTGCAAAGCTGAAAGCATCACTACTGAATACACAGTGTTTGTAAAAGCATAGATATCTACAAGAATAATTGAGCACTTTTGTGCAAAACTACCTTGCAGGCCATAAAAGTATTCTATAAGTAAATGCAGTTATGAAAGGAAAAAGCATTATCAGTAAAATATCTGCAAGTGTTGTTCTGTACACATCCACTACAATATTCTTTACAGCCATTTGTTAATTGTATCTCTCACTACTCCTGCAAGGAAGCAATGGGTGATTTTATCCTCATTTTGCAGACTGGGAGAGTGTAGGAGCATTGAGATAGTAGAAGAGTAAAGATTCTGACTGTTTCTAATAACAAAACAGCTGTTTTAGAGAAACAAAGAGAATTTCACCTCATGTACCCCTAAAGTACCAACATAATCTTTCAGGGTAAACCCAGCTTCATCAGAAAAAAAAAATAATTAAAAAAGAT
>JAOEGS010003984.1:121898-142299 GCA_025447755.1 Corythornis vintsioides
AAAGATATAATTTTCTATAAATTTCTTGCTGATTTTAAACATAAATACCTGAAAAATCAGAATTTCATCCCAGAAGATGAATTATTCAGTTGTGAATAATGAGGGGTTAAAATAAATTACTTATATGATTCCTGTCATTTCAAATTGCAGTGTTGAGCTCTAGAACTAATTGCTTAAGAAAAAAAACAACCAAAAAAGCCAAACCAAACCACACACACACACAAAAAAAGTAAATTTGCGAAAGCCACTTAGAGTTACCCTGCACATTTCCAGACACTGCAGTATTTTGAAAAGGAAAGGATTTCTTCCTTACAATTCCATACTTAGATAAAATTGTGTTTGCTCCTAATCTGGGGGAACATTTTTCAATGCCTTCTGGCACATTAAGAAATTCCTTTTTACATGGACACTTGCTCAGTGGGGCACGGACAATGAAGTGGTGTCAGAGCTTATCATTTAAAGGAAGACAAATGACCACATCTGATATCACGCATGGTTGCTTTGTGATATCTTACTATTCCCCTCTGTATAGCTTAATACCATCATGTATTACATTTTATTTTATATAATTTTTACAATCAGGCCTTGACAGTGATGACTCACTCTGCTCTGATAAAACCTGTATGTGTTTAATCAGAAATTATTTTATGTGGATTCATCCTTGCACTCGGGATTTAAACGATACAGGATTGATACTCATTTTGCTGAAATTGCACTGGTGCAAAGAAGGATGAAATTGGGTATCTAATCATCTCCAAAGATATTCAGAGTATATGCTGAGCCATATTCTTAGTCATGCAACAAACCAATTAATCCTTTGTGTATTTCTAATCAGTCAAAAGTGACTATAAGGACCAGATTCTGAATTCGGTTACTGCAAAGCTTTTCCCCATGTGTATAGTGAAATCTCCTTCAGACATGCTCCTGCAAATATTAGTGAGCCACTCCCATAAACATCTAATCCAAAACAATGCTAAGGCAAGAAAAGTGGTTTTGTAATTACATGACAACAAAAAAACAAAACAAACCCAACAAACAAAAACCAGAAAGAACTACACTTCTCTTGCTACTGTTTGTGGCAAGACAGGCATGCAAAGAAAGCTGCGTTGCTCTTGCTTGAAGTCGTAATAGTCTTTGTGATTATCAGCTAATTAGTGATTGCTAATGATCATGTTACTAGTACTAGTCCATAAACATAAGTTGATGCTGGACCACCTATCTCACAATACTTATGTACTTTTGTGATAAACTTTCTTATAGAAGCAGGACGCTTTGCAATATGCAACATATTTTTTCAGGCAGGATGTCACTTGGGGCATCATTCCCATTGCAGAAATGGGAACGGAAGGAATAAAACCAGCAGTGGCCAGTGCTGCAAAAGAAGCAGGTAGCAGATCTGGTTGATGAAGTCAAGTGTCACAAGTCCTCGCCTAGCATTATGCAGACTTATTGCCTCTGCTTTAATTAGAAAGTGAAAACTATTCACAGTACAATTTGAGCTAAAGTGGGGCTGCAGGGCTGCAGGTGATTTCAGCAGTGTGCAGTGTGGCAGAGGAGCACACCCAGCACGCGGCGTGGCCGTGACTCACATCTGCTGCCTTCTCTTCACCAAACTGTCTGCAGATTTTTGCTGACTCCTCTTAGTTTCTAAAAATGCTGTTGAGCTTATGTCTTACAATCTGTGTACATCCAAGAAGTACAGATCATGGGGATTAACTTCTTCTAACTCTCCAGATCTCGAGTTACCAAAAGAGGCAGATATGATGGTGCCTCTTCTATGAAGATTCCAGTAAAAACCACTTTGGGAAGCAGGTAAAGCAGAGCTATTTATGACCCATCCAGGAAAGGCCTGGTCATGCAACTTGCTGAGGTAAGGTGGGAGGGAATATAACAAACACACATCTTATTAAACAAGTCTTAACGACACTTTACAACTACAAAGGGCTTTAGAGGCATTAGTTAACAAATTAATCTTAACAAAAAAACCTTGCCTAACTAAATGATAAGATACTGCTGTTTCCTACGTTACTGAGAGAAATTAGTGTGGGACACTAAGGTACAAAACCTAAGAAATAATGCAAGGCAGATAAGGACATAGATAATAATAAAGAGAGACATATAGCTCAGCCAACATACACACAGTTCAGGGTGTACGTCATAGAAAACAAATCCAGAATATCTGTGATTAAATAGAAATACATAAAAAAGCCTATGATCTGTTTCTGGATGCTTGGGGGTTTTTTTTCTTTTTTTTCTTTTTTTTTTTTTTTTTCAAAAACTGGTTCCACTGAATTATCTATGAGAAAAGTCATAAAAAAATACTCAGCACAACTGAAAATACACACATGGCACCACTCCTATGAGGACAGGCTGAGGGAGGTGGGTCTGATCAGCCTGGAGACAATAAGTCTCCAGGGACCCTTTACAGCAGCCTTCCAGTGTCTGAAGGGACCCCAAAGGAACGCTGGGGAGGGACTTTTTTACAAGGGCCTGTGGCAATAAAACAAGGGGAAGAGTTTTTTAAACAAGAGCAGGGTAGATTTAGATTAGACATTAGGAAGAAGTTCTTTACTATGAGGGTGGTGAAACTCTGGAGTACGTCGTCCAGAGAAGCTGTGGATGTCTCATCCCTGGAAATGTTTAAGGCCAGGATGGATGAGGCTCTGAGCAAAATGGTCAAGTGGAAGGTGTCCCTGCCCATGGCAGTGGGGTTGGAATTAGATGATCTTTATGGTCCCATCTGACTCAGTCTATGATGCTATGACTCTAACTATTGTAGCAAAGGAGAACTTTCCACAGAAGATGATGGTGCAAGAAGGCTCACTGATCACTTGGCTCAACCTGAATCTTCTCTTGCCACTCTTTCCTCCATGTACATACTTTATCCAGTATTTGAAAAAACATCTAATGGGTTTGTTATATCTACATGTAAAAGAATATAATTATACATTAAAAAAAAATAAAATCAACATCTGCATTAATAGCTGCATGAGAAAATACCTCATTTCTGGATGAAACTCACAAAACAGAGTATCAACATATCTCAAAGGGCAGAGCACTCCCCAGGTAAAGAGTTTTGCCTCCAAGTATAGAGATGTTTCTAGGATCCACAAGACCTTTAACAAACAGACTATTCAAATCCATACTGGAGGAAAATGATGACTGTGTGGGTTCATTCAGCCACTTACAAAGCAAACTAATTTTCCTATTAGTCCATATCAGACTACCATAAATTAAAACTTGCCTTTTAATGGACTGTTGAACCTATTCCTCAATATTTTGACTGGTCTAATGGATCTACATGTGTGGGAATAAGTTATTCACCTGTAAGAGTGGCAAAAAGGAATAGTAAAAACTTCATAATTCATACTTCCAGTCACCTCTTCATTATTCTCCTCCTTCCTGTGGTCTCAATAAGCATGATTCTTCCAGATCAGACTGCAAAATGTTTCACTTAATAATCTTAGACAGAAAAGCCCCTATGACTCATCCCCTATTCCTGTGAAAAAGGCTTGAATTTCTAACCAAGAGTGAACACAAACCTGGTGTGGCAAATTTTACTCAGTTCAAGAACAAAGAAAACTTCCCTTTTACTTGTTTAAGACTACCTTGGTGCAGAAAGAAAAACACAGCATGGTGCTAAAAGTGACAATTGAGAAAAATGGCATGCCTTAATTTAGACGTTAGTCCTGCTGCCTTTACCCAGACAACTTTTACAATGTTATTTTTATGCCTACTTAAAAGCAAAATATAATTAAAAACCAGTAAAGGTAAGGGAGGAAAACATTATGTTGCTGGAGAATGTTTTAAGCTTTTAGACCAATCTAGTGGGGAGCTGCAAAAGGGAAATAGAAGCACTTGAGTTAGAAAATTGTTTGGATGAACTGAGTCTAGCTTTTCTCCTTTAAATAAAAACGAACATAATTTATCACCCGATTGCTACAAAAACTAGACTGTGGACTCAGCAACTCCTTCACGTTCTTATTCACAAATCAGGTCAAAAATGAATCAGAAATTAATATAATGCATATATAATTATAAATAATTTATATAATTAATATAAATTGTCTTTTCTCAGCAACCCGACTGAAGCTTTATATTCATGAGGACTGAAAAAAAAGGACCACTGATCATCAGTTGGACCACTGATCCAATATGTATCTCCACGTTAAAGATAATGATTGCTGTAAAAAAAAAGTGTGTTAGCCCATATGTCCCTATGGAGGACACATTCTTCAAATAAAATACTCAGTTTTCTGCATTCCTGGCTCAACATTCACAGCTCTGGAGAAACAGGAAATTTCAGAAATGAAAAATGTTTAAATAACTATATAGAATATCTGTTAAAAAGTCAGATCATACTTCTTGTCCTAACCAATTCTCAGATGAGGAGTGAGAATGAAATTTTAAAAGACAGTGAAAACTTCAATAACACATTTTTTATAATAGTCAGCAATATTATAACTTCACATTCATATTCTAGAGGTATTTCAGGCCTGCCTCAGATTAAAAAAAAAGTCTGATTTTGAATTACTGTAATTAACTGCAAAAGCTTGCTGATTTGTTGATGCAAAATAATGTCAATCTTTTTCATAAACTTGTTAGAATCTTTGTAAATAAATAGCAAAAACTATACAAGGAACAGAAATCCCATTCTTTGTCATCAGTGTGCTGTAGGCATGCAGAGAAAGGTGGTGTAGGGAGTGAACAAATGTGGTCCTTTTCCTAAAATCATTAGTGTAACATTACAGTTAGCACACTTGCCAGAGTGTGCTTGTGAAAGAGGGAGTATATTTTACATTTCACCCTGAAAACTTAAGTCTGAGAGGAAGGAAGGTGTGAAACGTTGAGCTTGCTTAGAAGCAGAGTAGGTCAAAAAATGGTTTGGAAAGCACTGGAGAAGGAAAAGACAAATCCCTCTTGAGCTGAATAGCTGCAGGCATACGTCATTAATTTTTAGCTATTGAAAAGTGCTGAGGCATATTTAAAAAAATCACTTTTACACTGATTTTTTTTTCTGAGAAGAGCAATGGGACTTTTTAATTTCAGGACACAAGGAGCAAAGCCTGGCCCGAAATTGAGAACATCCAAGCCATGAACATGACCATAGTACAAAGCAATCAAGAGTGATTTCACTATCAATGTTACATATTTGGACCTTAAATGTGAGTAAAAATCATATTGTGCAAACAATATCGTTTAGGTTCTCTGTTACTATTGGAACTCTGGAGGGAAAGAAAAATCACAACTCTCCATAACAGCAATAACCAATTTGCTGTAGTAAGCAGTGGCCCATCTGATGCAAAATCCATCTCTTTGCTTGATCCTACACAACATTGCCCAACATGCATTTGAGAAAAGATGAGTGGGATCAGGCTATTTAATAGTGGGAATGAGAAATAAATCAGACCTATAATCTCAAATGCAAATCATTTAAGTATTCATTGATACCTGTCTTGCAGCAGCTGTAGATGGAATGAAAAGCAGATGCAGGACTGGGCTAAGGGTGTTTTAACACACAACACACAGGTGGTGTCCAGAGGTAGGGGCAGAAAGGCTGTTATTCTTTTGTCCTTCATGAGTCCTGTGTGTTTTAGCAGGACATGGAGCCCACTGAGCTGTCATTCTCTCTATCAAGCACAACATGCACCCCAAGCACACAGGGATCAAAAGCTTGCATATTGCTGCAAAGAAGTACCAATCTCTCTGGGGCCCAATTCTCCTTCTGCTATGGTCAACAGCAGAGTGAATGAGTCATTTTGTCTTAAACTACTAAAATGCTCTTAAACTGCAACCTGTCTTGGAGAGCTTTACATCAAACATTGTCTAGAGGACAACACTACCTCACGCAAAGGATCCTCTCAGAAGAGAAGAAAGAAGAAAGGCACAAACATGTGAGATCCCAGATATCAGTGGGCAACTATAGTCTGGTTTGTTTCTTTGTTACAAAAGATTAAAGTAATAATAATCTGACCCTGCTTCGTCAATTTAAAATGCTCTGCTAAATAAATATTTTTAAGATGTGTACAACAGGCCTTCTATTTAACAATGAATACATTTCAGACTAATGTGTTGCCAAGCTCCAGCTCTCTTTCTAGCAGCTGAATTCTTGGATAAAATCATTTTGCAGGGTATGAGCAATGCAGTTCTGAAAATAGCATCACTGCAAAATGAAAGATGGCAAGAACCTCTACAATGCTGATTATTTCAATGAAATCTCGTCTCTTATGATCACTATCTGGTTTGATGTTTTCAGCTGAATATTCATACTTAATAAAATGCAAATCTATAGAATTAGTTAATTTGGAGGCCCCAGCATAAATGACTAAGGGGGAAACAAAGCCAAAAAGAAAAAAAAAAAAAAAAAGCATTTACAAATTACATCATAAAATATGTAAAATAGAAAAATGCTTTGTGGATCCAAATTATTTGCATTTATCATCACCACATGTACAGAGACACTTCACATAAAGGAACCAACACCAATCAACAAGCTGTTTCACACTTGTCTTAAACTATGTTTCTACTAGAAGAATGGATTGGAGTGATACTTCCAAAATATCAGTGGTTGATACATCTTGTGTAATGCTCAGCATTCAAACATGTGCTGCTGAGAAAACACTAAGAGGTGATATTGCACTTCCCTGATTCTCAGTAAATTACATCTTCTGGCTTTCTTTCAAATTCACTGACACGAAGGTACACTTCAGCTGGTTATTTTTTCCCTAATAACGAAGATTTTTAAAAAGATTGGAAAATACAGTTTTCAGATGAGAAGGAGCCTGATACTTTACATCCATTAATGCAGCTGTCTTTTCTTATTAACATCAGCAATAAATTTGGCATTCTTCTATCACAGATTTTATGCTAAAAATGGGATTATATGTATATGAGAGGTGTCAAAATCCCCAAGTCTGACAGCAGAAACAGACGAAAAGAACACATCATAAACATCTTCTGCCTACGCTCGGTCACCGATCTGGTATCGAAAGCGACGCTGTGTACCCAGCCCAGCTCCAGCCCCAGCAAGAGGAACACTTGTTAGGTCCATGTGCAGAAACCAAAAATACAAATGTCCCAGTTGTGCAAGCCCTAATTCCTGTGACTCAGATAGACTTGCCTGAGTTGTCCTAATGACACCAAAACAGTGAGGATGATTCATGCAAATAGAAAATAGGAGTGCACAACTTATTTTCTAAAAATTTCCTGACAGCATACATAAATATTAATATATATGTGTTCATATGTATATTATTTTTATCCTCTGAACATTATTTTTATCCTCAGATGGTTGACGCCAATTTATGTATCAGATCTGTCTTGAATATAACATATAGTTTCATCTTTACATACAGGTGATTGGGCAGGAAAAAAAGGATAAAAGATAATGGAAAGATAAAGGAAAGAGAGAAAATGAGTGGGGGAGGAAAATTAGAGAAAATAAAAACAAGACATTATGCTATATCCAGATAAATGTAATTACAGAAACAGTACCATTGATAGTGAAAGGCTTCATCAGATTTATCAACATTAAAATACCTGGTTTGTTTTGTTGTTTGTTTTTTCTTTTTTAATCAGTAAAGACAGGTTTATCATCACAAAGCAGTAGATATGTCTTTGTATCATTGCTCACTATCAGTAAAAATATCAACACTGCTTAGATATCCTATGTCAAAAGTATACTTCAGAAGTGAACATTTTTTAAACCCAAGACTGTTTTTTGTTGCAGTATAAAGGAACAGTGTTATGTTACCTTTATCAGAAAACAAACAAATTACATTTACTTAATACTGTAATTTCTTGAGTCTGTCTAGTTGCAGATGGTAAGTAAATATTTATGGATACAAGGAAAGAAGTGCCCAGCATACTGTGCTAGCAGCGGTGAGGTTATAGTGAGAGGAGTACCACATACAACAATGGAAGTGAAAAATATCTGCTGTGCTGCATGTATAATTGAAGTATTTAATATTGCTATGTTAATAGTAAGGGCATGATAACCTGGACCAACACATAATGGATCCCTAAGAGATGATACAATGAAAATTATATCATTTAACCTGATATTATCAATTAGTAGCTAAGCCTTATAACTGAAGATCAAGACATAATTACTGCTATACTTAAACAGTTCATTAAAGTGAAGTATTCAATATGTGTGGTGAAATATTCCAACAAAGGAAACAACAAATGTGATGATACTACTTGCTTGGGTTTGCAATGAAATATTATAGTTCCCACTTCATAGACCCCAATCCTTCATCTGAAATTCTCTATACCAGAGCCTTTTTGCCTTGTCAGAGAATTAAAATTGATCAAGCGACTGAAATTCGATCAAATAGACATTGCTTAAACCTTCAGCATTTTTAAATAAAAATATTTCATACTTGCATGCTACTGTATTGTTGATAAGGACTTCAGAATGTTTCAGTAAAAGCACATGTTAAAATATTTACTGATGTAGAAGGAACAGATGACTGAAGGAAAAGTGATTATACAGTAATGAGTTGTTGATGAAATAATGAACTCTATAGCCCTGAATATGCACATTTATTTAACACAACAGCTGGGAAATACTGCTTCCTCAGACCAACTTTTTAAGATAAAAAGAGACTAAAATTAATGAGGAGAAGGAAGGTAGCTAAGAACATTGTATCAGCAGATCTTCAGTTCTTCAATTATTAATATAATTTCTTTCCTTTATTCTCTTTCTCCTGTGGTTTTTTTTCCTATTTTTAATATTAGTAAAATTTTAAATCATTCACATTAAGGCGTTTTGCTTCACTTCTCCTTGTTCTTCCCCATTTGTAATCTATAGTAAGAAACAAAACACTGCTGTCAAATCTTTAAAAAGAATCCAAAAATTTTCTCCTTCACCTGTTACTTCAGAGCAGCTCTCTCTGCATCAACCTGTTGTGCTTCTTGTAAACAAACTCAGCCTTATTTGCACTTTGATTTCATTTCAAATGGGAAACATTACTATGAAGGATGGACAGGCGCTATAGATTGTTTCCACAATATTTCAATGGAATAATAATGAGAAAAAAGAAAGTCAACAGCAAGTAGATCGTGTAGAACATGGAAATTCTGCTGACCAACATATGCTCAATTACTTAATCACGGGTAGAGTTGTAATTACAGTTACATTGCCTAATGCTTCCCTGTTGACAATTTTTATTATGATTATTGTCAATAAAGGTAAATTCTAAAAGGAATTAGAAAACATGGACAGAAGGAAAAAACAGTTTTAAGGAAATACCACATAATGTTACGCTACTAGGCTTCCATTTGAAATCATACAATATTCTTTTTATACAGTATTATTTTAATTTCATTAGGTTCCGTACTTCTTTCTCTTCTAAAACTAGAAAACAATCTATGCAGAAGATAAATTGTGGTTAGTTGTGTTATGATAACCTGAGCAGCTCAATCGGAAACAGTTCATGCAGGAGCTCAAACACAAGAAAAGCTCTGACTTAAAAAGCCCTCCCTTTGTATTTTGTCACTTCGTTCTACATGTCACGTCTTTATAAACTGTATCACGAGAATATTTTAAAAGATAATTTTCCTTTCAATGAAAAGCTGTATTTATTCAACTTAGAAAATACTGAGTGGTTATTTTACACTTATCTTTGTATTCCTTTCTTTCATTGAACAGTGCGAGCATCCTTTTGAGTCTTTCATAATGGAACCGAAACTCAGAACTCAATCCAATTATAACAATCTACCAGCAGTACTAATTGGTGAAAATGCACTGCTGGTAATTGCTGTAAACTCATCCTTCTGCACAGGACCAACGAGGCAATAAATTCTACTCCGCGGTAAACAATAGGGAAGACTACCATTAGCACTCTTTTTCTTATGTAAAATGCATTAAAGTGAGTCATCCACTTAAAAGTTACCTACTGGTAGCTTTAACCTAGATTCAGGGGCTAAAGTAACGCTTCCTAAAAAAAAATAAACAAATAAACCAAAAACAAACACACACACACACACAGACACACACACAAAAAGAAAATAAAATGGGGTGAGATAGAGGGGAAAAAAGTAAACAGAAAACAAAACACGGTCATGACTCCGTAGTGTTTTCTTCTGTTTTGTTTTGGTTTTTTTTTCTTTCCAATTTGTAAGCCAATCTCCAACATGATGTATGGCTTTATTTTTGCCTTTCTTGCACCGCATGCTTTCATTATGTGTTCTTTGCACTGCTCTTGGCAACACTTTCATGCTAATAAGTATGCGGTGCTTTAAAAATTTCTATTTTACGGCCACGCAAAACATAAAGCTGCTTACAACGGCAGCATCCATCTGCTCTCCCCAAGGTGTTTTTTGAGAAGTAAGGATTTGCAAGGCCAACGCTGAAGAAACAGTTCTTTAGTTGTGTTGCTTTAAGCTAAAACCCCTCCGGGGTGGCACACGCGTGCGCACACACCCCCCACCACCAACAACCACGGACACAAAACAAACCCCGCAACTGTCAAAATATTCGTGGTGTGCACTGGAACAAATCCAGGTGGGAGTGAGCTGAAGCACAGGCTCCAAACTCAAGAGCGGTGCTCGCCTGCCAGTTTCACGTGCCGGCCGCAGAGGGGCAAGAAAATCCGCTTTTTTTGCCCGAATTGCAATAAAATTGCTAAAGTTTTAATTGGTATTTTTTTTAAATAGTGTGAAAAGTCCAGCCAGGCTGAAATAACCTTTGTGGGAGTAGGGGGCGGGCTCTGTGTAACTCGAAACTTTCCTCTCAGCAGGCTGAACTGCCGGGTATATTTAGAGCTGGGAGCTGCGCTGGAGTGGAGCTCTGAGCCTTTACCTCAAAAGTACCGCCGGCGGCCGTGACCGGGGCACGCTCCCCTCCTCCCAGCGGCCGCCCCGGAGGGACCCTCTGCTACCGTTACTCTTTCCCGAGAAAAAAAAAAAAAAAAAATAAAACCAGCCGAAATCCTGCAGTTTTACCTCACCGCCACTTTCCGCCCGGACTTACTTTGTATTTCCCTTTGTATTTTCGCCGGCGCCGCGCTCTCCCCGGCACAGCGGCGAACCCCCTGCCCGGCCGTGCCCCCAGCCCCGGACCCTCCGGACTCCGCCGGCACTTACGTGGTGGCAGAAGGGAAAGGTCCCTCCGAGGAGTGGTTCATCACCAGGGACTGGAAAAGTGTCAGGCTAAAGACTAGCAGCCAGCCAGCAGCCATCTTCCTGATCGAAGATCGATCCCCCCTTCTCCAAGTCGGCGAGACGGCAATAATAATAAATTGAATTAGTGTGTGTGCGGTGGCGTGGGGGGGGCTGTTGTTTTTTAAAGCCTCCTCCGCTCCCCCCCCCACCCGCCCCCTCGCGGGAGGCGCTGCCCAGATATGTGCAGAGAAGCGGGAGCGCGGCCGAGGGTGGGAAGGAGGAGGAGAAACGATGGAGATCTGTGGGTGGAGAGGGGGAAGAGGAGAAATAGAGAAGAGAGACTCTACTCTCTGCTACTCCAGTAGCAGCTCCAGCTTCATCTGATCTGCCGCCATCAGGGCTACTTTTGTAACAGATCCCCGCTCACTCCGTGTGCGTGTGTGTATGCGTGTGTGTGTATGTGTGTGTGTGCGTGTGTGCGCTCTTCCCTGATTTATTCCCCTGATTGCAGAGCAGAAAGAGGAGGAGAGAGGCAGGCGGGGTGGGGGCTCCTGAAGGAAGAGAAGGAAAGAAGCGGAGTGAGTTGGAGACGGGCAGATCGCTCCCGGCTCCTGCCTCGCCTCCCTGCCGGCATAGGGGGAAAGTCGGGGCGGGGAGCGGGGGAGGGCGCCGGGCCCTGTGGCTGTCGCGCTCCTTACAAGGCAGCCGAGCAACTCCCCGAGCCGGGCCGGGCCGGGCCGAGCCGCGCTCCCGCCCCGCGCCGCCCGCCGTGGGGCTGCGTGCCGCACCTCCCAGCCGCCCGCACGCTATTTTTAAAACCGCTTCGTGCCGCGCTGTAATTCCTACCCCCTCTCCTGCCTTGAAGCAGCAGCCCCACATAGCCCGTGTGCCGCTACTCTGGGCTGCGTTTCTCTGTATGTGTTTGTGTACGTAGATACTAATGTCGCTCTTGCCGCCGCTGGCCGCGGAAGCTCTCCGGGGCGGAGGGTCTCCCTGCGGAGGGTCTCTGGCCGGCGGAGCACCGCGGCCGCCACCGCCCTCCGTAGGGTCCCGTCCCCGGCGGGTCCCCGGAGCACTTCTGGGAAGCGGGCCCCTGGGGGTACGGCTGGGAGTTCACAGGCTTCATCCGCGCCCCAACTGCGTATCTAACCTAGATATTCACTGCAGATTCCTTTGAAAATTCAGAGGAAAAATTCCCTCTCCCGTCCTTTATTTCACTCGTGTTCACAGTCTCTGTGGCAACTATACAGTCTCCATACAAACGGAGAAAGTAATCCTGGAAAATATTTGTTAGCTTACTTACTAAAGCAAATAAAAGTTCAGTACAATTTTAATTTTCTTTTCAATCTTACATTTGACTGGTTGGTTTTCTTTCTTTTTGTATGTTTATATATTTTTTTTTCTTAAGTATAATAATGTAATTCTATTCATATTTTAATATATTTAATTTGTTCAACAGGTGAAAATGAAAGAGCAGATCCAGTATTCACGTGATTTTTCAGACACTTTGTATTTAAGGGTTGCATCATCTTGAATGCATTAACTCATGATTTCTATAAACCACAGAAGTGCTCATCTCTATTTTAAAGGTGGCAAAAAGACCAAAGCTGAGATCCACAAACGAAGAATTGAGTGTTCACATTGCCCAGGCTCCAAGCCAGCATGATATTTCAGTAGCAATCTGTAAAGCACACAGTCACTCATCCACATTGTTTCTGGATTGGAGCTAGCACTTTGAAGCTGGTGGGAAGTACTCCCAGTTGTCTTCACCTATCCACCTACCTGTTGGTACGTAGGATTCAGGGTTTGGATGCAAGTCCAAAATAACAATTTCTAAAATAATACTGCAGCCTGCAGACTCAAACAGTCTGAAGAGTGCCTATAGCCCAGCTTTTGTAGGTCTCCAAAGGCTTTACAGTTTTGCATCAAGGCGTAACACTTCAGATGCTCTACTACAACTGCTCATCTGAGCACCTCGCTTACCTACAGGAATGCAGAGGCATTGTAAAGTGCAACGGGTAACTGCAGAGTCATCAGCATGTGACACAGAGCTCCTGCTTCACATAGGATGGATCAAGATGAGAGCCAGGATGGAGAAATGTTGTTGGGGAGTGGAGTAACAGTGGAGAGACCAGAGATGTGAAGTAGTTCAAGTTGCACAAGGCCATGGCACATTGACTTAGTAATTTAAGGCATCTATCTCCTCACTCTTGGAGCCCTACAGTGTTGAAAGGTAGCATTAGCCATCATCAAGAAATCAATTTTGTTACCAACATGAATATTCAAAAAAAACACTGTTTCTGCTCCTTGATAGGGTTCTGAAGGTCAGCATAAGTTCAGGCCTAAACTGCTGCAATCCACAAGCTAGCATGTTCTTCTCTTGTGCCCCCAAACACCTACAGCCTCACCGTGGGCACGCAGTGATGGGTCAACACTCAAGCAGCACCCTGTTCAGGATAAAGGATGGAAATGCCCTGTCTGGCTCCTTCTCTACCTAAAGGATCCAGCACTTAGCCATGTCATCTCTGCTCAACAAGCAAGTGCTCATGTTCAGTTCCATAGGCCCACACTGCTCACCGAGCCCTGTGCACTGGGCTGGGAAAGCTGTGGTCTCCCACTCAAGTGGAGAAGCTGAAGAGGATGAACAAGTTAGAGCAGGCAAGAGAGGGTGTAAAGGACTGTGCAGACCCATGGGAAATGGTTTCAGTAGGTAAGAATAAGCAACACCACTGTCCTTCAGACATACCATTTCAATAGAATATGTATTAGACAAAGAAAGATTGAAGAATGATAACATAAAATAATAAAAAAGCAAAGGGTTACAAATAAATGTTCCTTATTATTAGTATAATTTTCTGTAAGTCTTTATTTTTAATGCTGCATCCCTCATTCATAGAGCTCCTCAGGACAATAATTATTGCTACTGATAATTATAACAACAATAACAGACAAGTAGCAATGCAACAGTGCAATGCATGGGTAGGTTGACACCCCACCTAGCACAGTAAGGTATGGATTGTGACTGTTTCAGCAGTACTAATACACTCTAACAATAGCTGAAACATGAAAAGTTGCTAGAGAAAACAGTGGTATTTTTTAAATAGCAATATTTGCATCCTCAAACTATGGTTCTATTTACAACTGTACTATAGAATCATAGAAATGTCTGGGTTGGAAGGGACCTCTAGAGTTCATCCAGTCCAACCTGCTGAGAGCAGGGACATCTGCAACTAGAGCAGGTTGCTCAGAGCTTTGTCAAGCCCCACCTTGAATGTCTCCAGGGATGGGGCCTCAATCAATCCCTGGGCAACCTGCTAAAGAATTTCTTCCTTATTTATAATCTAAATCCACTCCTTTTTAATTTAAAACCATTGCCCCTTGTCCTTGCACTCCAAGCCTTTGGAAACAGCCCCTCTCCAGACTTGTTATAAAAAGACTGCAAGTTAATCCTATAGAGAATGCTGCATAGGAGCAAGTGAATGCCTTTGGAGCTTGCTGAAACTCAGGGATGGAGAAAGGTTGTCCATGTGCATTTGCAGCATGGAGAAGAAATACACAGATTAGCTCCAAACAAGCTGGTTGGGGTTTGGAATTGGAATTGCAGCCAGGGCTGGGAAAGGAGCTCAGCAAGGGCTACCTGTGTGGCATTCATGAGAAGACTGATCTGTGATACACAACTCCAGTTCAGCCTGCAAGTTTACTGGATATACAAGTAATCTTGGACTGCAGCCCAGGTTTGAGAAAAGCTGCACTCAAATAACAGTTTTCCTTCAAAATTAAGTGAGAGTTGAAAGTAGATTTTTTAATTTTTGTGGGGGTTTTTTTGTTTGGGTTTTTTTTTTTTTTAATCTGAAATTTAGGAGGCCAATGCCACCTTGAAGTATAAGGAAGGAAAGAATGCTGCTGGTTTTGATGGGAAATAACTTAAAAGTAATATTAGCAGAATTAAGGTTTTTGATATTTTGTCATAATCTTATAATACAGAAAAAAAAATCATAATGAATTTTTAAAAAAGTATTATAATCTCTTAGGCAGTCAGTTCCTTTACATTTGATGATATTTTCCTAAAACAATATCTTAAATACATAGTTGGTACTTTACAGTACTGTTGCACTGCAGATATTCTTATATTTTATCTGTGTTAAGATTCCTAAGGATCTATTACAACTGACAAGTCTTCTTTTGTAAGCACGTAAATATCGACTTGAATGACAAACCACAAAAGTAAATCTTTCTTCATTCTTATTTCACCTCATTCTAAATTTATTGCTTCTCACCTCTGACTGAGACCTTTCTGTGAAGCAGCACAGAACGACAGGGATTGATCAAATGAGAGGGGTCTTACCAAAAAATTGCTTTGCACCTTCTTGGTGGACTTGGCAGTGTTTGGTTTACAGTTGGACTTGATGATCTGAAAGGTCTTATCCAACCTCAATGATTTTATTATTCCATTATAGGATTCTACTGAAATTACTGGGAATCTTTAATCTAGAATTGGAATAAATTCCTATTACAAAAATAGAACATTTATTTTGCATCAAAGGCTTTTTCTCAGTTCATTATATCAGTAACAAGTATTAATTAATGATTAAGCCTTTCTCTTTAATTTTTATTTCCGGATATATTATTTACATTTTCAGAAATTATTTATGCTGTCACAAATTCTGTGTAAAAAAACAAAGAGCTGGGCCTTCTGTCTCTTTTTCATTTTGCTTAAAAAGAACAGACATTAAGACAGAACCAGACTCAAAATATTACTAATCTGATTTTATGCTTGCATATAAACTTAGTAGTCAGCATTGTCATAAAACTTTTGGAAAACACTGGCAGTTTAGGTTAACATATGCAGTGATTTTAGCACTTGTGTGAATACAAAACATACAATGACCAAGTGTCTTAAGTGTGTTTTTTTGTTATATTCAATAAATCAGTAGTGGCTGCTATTCTTGCTGACCCTAATCTGCAGCGTGCTGAGTACACTTCAGTTCTGTGGCTGCAGTGACAAGTACTTTGCTAGATGGAACCCCAAATGTCATTTAGTTCAGTCAAAATAAGCTTGCTCATATACTGTAAAAAGTATGACAAGGTCTTAATGCCACAGGGATACTAAAATACCATTTTGTTTCTGGCATGTAGTATCTTCTTTATGTCTGTGTGTTACACAGGGCAGGAGGGGATCATCTTGCTGAGTAATTCTCATTCTGTTTGCTTGGGCAGCAGCCTGATCTCAATTTCTAATTTCAGGGGGAAAAAAACCCTCTGATTGAAGTCTGCACCAGATAAAAATGCAAGATCCAGACCATTGCAAGTGCGTGCATTGTTTTGCATATTTGAATTGAATATCATTTTATCTTGTAAAAACTTTGTGAACTACACCCAGCAGCAATGTAGCCATCGTTGGTTTCTCATTCTTGTTTCTATTTGCATTTGAGTAGTCAAAACTTTCCCCACCTGGTATAATTGTTTATTTTTTCTTGTTATTGTCAGATTTGAGGATGACATTCATTCCAACTCTAGTCATGAGAGTAATGATGTATGCTTTTTCACCCTGGAAATTTTGTTTCTTGTTTGATTGTTTTTTTTGACACTACTGTTATACCAACAGCAATGTAAGGTTAGCTTAATATTTACACTTTGAGCCCAGAATTATAAATATCTCTCAGTGAATGGCAAAGAAAACTATCTTAAAAGAAAGTGCTAGGTTTGTAGCACTTCTTCCATTTCATTCCAAACTTTGTCTGTTTCAGAAAGAAGCATAATGCAAAGTTCATTCAATCATCACTGATCTGGTGCATCTACACAGGACACTGTAGCCCTATGTGGAGATATTGCTTTGGTTCTGATAGACTCTGTCTTCATCCTGGTAGCATTAATATTATTAATATTAATAATATTACTATTATTCTGAGTTTGTAATGAAAATTAACATTTTTGTTCAAGAATCACTGTAGTGTATTTCACATGTAATGTAGAAGTGCTCGTTGTAAATCTCATATTGACGTTGTGACACTATTCACAGAAAACCAGAAATGTCAGTAATCTTGCTGAAGGAAACCCTCAATTATAAATGTTAAACCATGGCATGTTCTGAGTTTATAAAGACATCTGACATCTAAGAAAAGTCTTGTACAAATAACATATATTTTACATAAGGATGGATTAAGTGACACAGTGTTTTTGTACAACCTTGTCTATCTTCCACCCATCCCCTGACATGTTTTAACTTAGTTTATTCCATCCCTTCCATTGACTTTAATCAGATACAGTTCTTTCTTGAACCAAAAATATATATGCATTTCTTCTTGCACCTCCTAAATCGATTTTTTTTTTCCCCACATTTTCACCCTGCAATTCATCTTTACACCAGTAGAAGGTTTTATAAACGTAGGAAAGATGCTTTCCTGAAATCTGGTATCTTGCAATTCTATAGCACTAAAAAAAAGGTATGTGGTCCCACTGGCAGGAGAGGGCAGGCAGCTGCTTTCTGAAGTGGCAATCAGAATAATCACAACAAAGCACTCCCAGCCAAATGAAGTGAAGCCATCTAAATGTCTCTGTCAGAGACTGTGTCAGAAACTGTGTCAGTTGTTTGTCTCAACGTTGCTGCATCATTGTGGGTGAACATCAAACCACAAACTGAGAAATGGTTGGACCACAGGGCTAGAAGCTGCTGTTTTCCTATGAACTTGGATCCAGAGCTGATTCTGAGAACTGTAGCAACCCCTGTGCATGTGCCCAGACCCAGGGATTGGAAGACCAAGGGGTCTACACACACCCCAAGACCACCTACTACCCCTTAGAGACAGTATTGGGCATGTGTACCACTGCCAGGTGGTAGGTGTGGCTCAGTAAAACAGCTTCTGGAGTATGCTAAGTAGTTCTTCGAAGAAGAAAGAATATTCAATAAGAAAACCAATAAAAAAATAAAGTCACTTGGCACTTTACTCCGTTTTGAGCCTTAATTCTGTCCTAGAATACAACCAAAACCTTGCTCTGGTCTGTGACTGGCACATGAGAGTCTCATACCTGCTTCTCTATCTAACCCATTAACCAGGTGGTTATGGAAGCTGCAGTCAGAAGTTATTGCTGTGATTTTAACCAGCATTACTCCTGCAAAAGAATGTGTGCTCTCATGCTGTCCAGACACCAGCATTGCTTTTAGAAGTTTAACAGTTGGGTAAAACTTAGTTGGAAAGTTGTGTCCAATACCTCTCTTTGGGAACATACCTATTACTGCTCCCATTGTTCACTTGGAGAGATACACATGGACTACCTGCAAGGAAAAAACAAGGTTCTTTTGTTTTAATCATTATGTAACAACAGCAAGTACAGTGCTTCTAATTAAATGACTGTTGTTTAAATGACTTGTGCTCTCAGCTGAGAATGACATCCTGAGAGCATGTGAGTGTTGTTATCTTTGAACAAGGTATTGTGCATGAATGAGACACAGTATTTGTCAGAGAATTGCCTCCAAGAACCTTTTACAGTGACATTTGCATTCACTGTAAGATCACCAAACTCCTGATGCCTTTAACAGCTAGTTAAAAACCAGTGATGTTGGCTCCTTTTGTTGGCAGTGGGCATAGACCAGCCCCTCCACAGAAGAAAGCACCCCATCCTAAAACAGGTGGTTGAGATGATACCAGTTTCATATTTCTTCTGCCTTGCAAACTATTAGTGAATATAAAAATAACTCAGAAGGAATATGGAGCAGGGAAAAGAAGAAAAAAAAAAAATGGAGTAAAAGATAGCAGAGGAAAAAAACAGGAAAGGACTTGGTGTGCACACAGAAATGAAAAAATATTCAATAATTTTATATGCAATAATTTTATATATCATAAAAAGAAGATAAAATGTTTAAAATTAAACAACAACAACAAAAAAAACCCAAAACAAAACAAAAAGGGAGGTGAGAAAAAGTAAAGTGAAGGAAAACCTGAAAGGAAACATGCAAATTATGAGAAAAAAAAAAAATAGACTAGGAAGATGAGGTATTAAGAAGGAGGACAGAGTGCTGAAAGGGAGGAGATGCAAGTGGGAAGGGTAGCAAAGAAAAAGGGAAGGAGAACAGTCACAGAAGTTTGCTCTACAGCACACATGCTGTAGTTTTCAAAGGGCAAATTAGAGGACCTAATGTTAAAACCAGATGGATATTCAGCAAGTCTCTGAGTACGTGCGGGGACCACGCTGCAGACAGGCCTGAGTTTGCGTGACCGTGCTGTGCTGCAGCAGGAGCCTTGTGGCCCCCTTAGCTGGGATCAGGTCCAATCTAATGTGCTTGGCCCCTAAGCAGAGATTATTAGCTCAGATAACGGAGGCCACTTGGGTTAGCTTCTGGTTTAGGAGCACAAGACTCACTAGTGCTCAGGGTGAGGGCAGGACTCACTCCTGTGTAATGCAATATACCTCAATTTGATAACACAGAGTGTTACAGATTTTATACCGATTGCAAACAGGATTTAAGGGAAACTTGACTCTTCTGTGTGCCCACAGTTTCCAATGAGAGAAGCTAGGGATGGGTGGTAGATATTATTATGCCAAGTACTCCTAATAAATAATAAAATAAAAAATATTTCTAATACTGCTTCTCCAATCAAGCCTAAAGGCAATTAGGTTCTCTCATGTCTTTCACAATGTATTAAAATCTTTAATTGGTGGTTCTTAAAAATGTCTAATACAACATTTTAAAGTGAAAAGTCAAAAGATAAAAGCAGCTGTAGGTGAAGCTGCACATCTGATCAACCCCAGACTCTAATTAAAATGAAGGAATGGATTTAAAAGTTACATTTCCAGCTTCTGCTATCATTTAGCAGTGAGTATTTTCATGTTGTTTGAAAATGTAAAGTAACAATTTTGCATGTGCCCATAACATCTGTACAGATCTAATTCTTTCCAGGCTCATGCCCCATTAAACTATGTAATAATGGTGTCATTTATTCACATGGGTTAATACCCCCTCTATAGTCCAAACAATTCCACAAGCTATAATATAGCAGTAGGTCAATGTTGAACACCCTTGTTAGAATAGGCTCTGCACAGTCTGCAGTTCCATGAAAGCAAAAAGGGCACCTCTGTACAACCCACTCCAAATGCTGGGATTAATTACACTGGAGACTTCTTATTGCACTTGCAGATGTTATAATTACTGCCACTCCCAGTTTAATAGCTGTTTCCATAGCAACTATGAGACTTTAAAGAAGGTGTGAAGGGAAGTGAGTAGCTGGGTTTGTTTGGTTTTTTAGTTGGTTTTTTTTTTTCTAAAAGGAGGACAAAGTAAATCTGATTTTATATA
>JAOEGS010003985.1:9675-23099 GCA_025447755.1 Corythornis vintsioides
TCTAGGTGATCCTGCTCAGGCAGGGGGGTTGGACTAGATGATCTTCTAGGTCCCTTCCAACCCCTAATATCTATGATAATATCTATGATAATATCTATGATGATGATTATCATACATTTTATTGCTGAATAGGCATTAATTCTGGTGTTTATTACTGAGAGATGGATTTAGATATTATATATTCATAATAAATTTCTTGTAGCAAGCAGCAACAGCCATTACTTAAAGGACATTTAAGCAGGGTTTATTGAATACTTTTCAAGCATGTAAAAGGCTCTTTTCAAAATGAAAGGGATTCTTTTAGATATATTTTTTAAAACTACATGGTTCTGGAAAAATCAAACTGAAACGTCATATAGAATTAAACTCCTAATCAGGGCTCAATTGGCATTTCTGGTGATCCACCATCTAAAATTGAAGTCTGCAGAATTTTGTTGGTATGAAATCTGTTCTATCTTTGGCCAATACTATTGGATGTTCTAACTACTTGTGGCAGAAAAAGTCAAATACAGGGCAGCAGGGGTAGCTAAATGCACACTATTATCTGTGTATAACTCAGGGCATTGTATAGCACATTCTGAAGACAGATGCATTTTCAGAACAGAAATTTAGATACCAGTGTGCTGTCATGGTCTAGTGCTGTCTTCGTCCAGAAATAAAGATTTAATGCTAGAAATTTCTTATTTAAGGCAGACTATTATGGCGCTATTTATGCCACTTAAATCTTTAGATTTTTTAGTAGTTAGCATAGAGTCAAAAGTCTGGCAATTCCTGAAGAAATTTGTACATCCACCTGGCAGTTTAGATCTGTTTTTATCTATCTTGATGAGCCTTTACAGAAAATGTTTACTGTAGTTTAAATTTTTTTCACAAGATGTGTTCCTAAGCTGACACTCCGACAACCATGGCTAGGAGTATTTGGGAGTATTTGGGTAGACCCTTACTTCCTGAGAAGTCAGACTGACTTTGTGGCTAGTGGTACAGATACTGGCTCCTGGCCTGAACAACAATAAATGGAGTATTTGTGAAATAGATATTACAGAATTATAACATTTTAAAGGTACAGGTTTAGATACCAAAAAGGAAAAAAATAATTAATTACAACATTAAAGCTCTGCATGAGAAAATTTTCAAAAATACTTCTAGCTCCTTACCTGTGTCATATTTAATATGTTTTTTCTCTCTCCATGTTTGTCTGTCATGATGATCTTTATTTCCAATTCCTTGCAGACATCTCAGTCAGTCTGTTAGCAGTAGTCGTCAGTTTCTGCGGGCTTGCCTTGCTGGTAGTCTCTCTTTTTGTCTTTTGGAAGTTGTGTTGGCCCTGCTGGAGAAGCAAACCTCTCACTTCCAATGCCAGTAATGTCCCTCAGAGCAACTCCAGTGCTCCTACAGAGGTTTTTGAGAACAGTGAGAAAAAGGAAGTTAAAGAAAATGGGAAACCTACAACTAAGGTACTTGAAGCTGCAATGAAAATTAGCCACACTTCACCTGATATACCAGCAGAGGTCCAGAACGCACTGAAAGAGCATCTGATCAAACATGCACGTATGCAGAGGCAGATCACCGAGCCCACATCATCCTCAAGGTAAGTCAGGGTCTCTCACATTTGTGACACATTTCCTGGGAAGAGGTAGAGCCAGAATGCTGTGCTGAAAATTTCCGGGGTCCTGGATTATTCCCTGAATTCTTAACAATCGTGTGAAATGGCAGTCATGTGAAAACAAAGCCTCAGTATCCTTTGAACAGAATATTCTGAAACATATGCTATACCTCCAATTATATTATTATTTTAACATGTGAAGACCAAATCTACATCTTCTATTACTTTGTAAATACATATGTTGCTACTTTAAGCATTTCCATTTAAAGTTTTGTGTATAGGAAAATCTACTTGGATGATATTTTTTGAAGTCTGTAAGTCTAGTTTTCACAGAGATTTTTATAGATAGAGCAATTGCTTTAGCAGATGAAAGTGTCCTTCTCTGCTACATAAGTGATAGATTTGTTGTTCATGGCACTTTTCTTTAAAACATGGTTTACCACTTGCAAAGGAATTAAAATACTAGTCTAAGAATGTAGATTCTTTTCGACTGATCTTAAAGCAGTACAGATTCCATACAGATCTTTAAAGAAATTACAAGCATGTAGTATTCCTAAAGTAGTTTATTTTGTATTACTGGTGGAGACTAATTTTGTCTTAGGCACCCCTTTATGCTGAAAAATAGAGGTGCATAGGTGCATATGCTGTGAAGAGGTGCATAGGAAGCTATAGTTTCAAATGGGATTTTCTTCAAATATTGTCAGAAAAATTATCACATGGAAAATAAACAGTGAACTGCTAAGATCACTTTCTACATTAAAAAAAAAAAAAAAAAGGAATGTTTTATAAACAATGAGAAGATAAGGAGGCACTTGATATATTCTGTAATGCTGTAAGTTAGAATTCAAATACCATATAGGAAGTAGCTTTCAGTAAATCATTTGCTAAATGAACACATGCTACAAAAGGAAACAAAAACCAAACAAGCAAACAGACAAAAAAACCCCAAACTCAAAACCTCACATTCACAATAATCATTGGAGGCAAAAGCTTGGAGAAGAGACATATGTTTTACATTTAGTGGGCAGATACTTCACTATCCTTCTGTGTGTGCCTAAGACAGACTTTTGCCAGTTTAGTGCGCTCATTGTGGTGGTGAGTGAAGTGCTTTTTCCCTGCTATTCTACCAGCATGGAACAGCCAACAGGCATCCATAGGAAGCTGTCAGCCAAAGGAGGTCTAACTGACAGAGCAGCTGAACCATCTCCTGTATTATGCAACTGTACAACTGGATTTAAGCCAAATTGCCCCGTTTATGCCTGGCTCTGGCTACTGTATCCATCTGCTAAGAGAGGAAGCAAAGTATCCAAGACACTCTGAGAAACATTTTCAAAATACTGGAACAACAGCTTTGAAACTGTAACTGTCATGCTAAACACAGAGGGACCAAAACTGATACATCTTATTATGACAAGTATATTATACCTAATAGGATATTAATTGAAAGAGGTTTTATCCATCATGTACTAACAGGTAAATCTGTAGGTAATCAGACTGTCTGACTTCCTTCACAGACAGAAGAGATAAAATAGCTGGCTGGCAAATGGACTCAAATAGTCCCTGTGGTACTACAGAGGAAGAAAAAAGTTCTTGGGATATGATCCAGAACTACTTCAGGTTGTGAAAATATTCCCACAGACCTCTAGAGTGATTTGGACTGGGATCTAATCTGTGAAGCCAAAGATGGTTTTACAGAATTAAAACTTGACATCAATCCTAGTCTTTCTGTATATGTTGGTAACTTTATAAGGGATCTTTTGTTTCTAATCATTTCTAAATTACCAAGGTTAAACCTCTTCTGAGATTTAAAGGGACAATTCCTTTGTTTTGAGTAACCCTGATTGCTTCACCATAGCCAAGTAATAGCAGAGTGTTTGGAGACATCTCCTTCTCTTACAGGTTGCTGAAATACTCACCCTCGCCACAAAACACATTTAGAATGAGATGGGTCTTAAAAATTACCCAAAAATGGTCCTTTCTGTGTTTGTAATACATTTTTTCTATACCTTTATCTGCCTTAAGGCAGTCTTAACCTTCTGACAGCCCATATTAATTATTGCTGCTAAGAATATTGTGTAGTAAATGAAGGCTGGATATTTATACCAGCTTTCCAGATTACTCCTCTATTGTTTTGCAGAATGTTGTATCACAAAACAACTAAAACCTGATGCTGGTGTCCTTTGTTGGGGACCCCTAAATAAAGGGGAGCCATTAACAGACACAGAAATAACATAACTTTCACTTGCACTGTCTTTGATATGCCACGGCATCATTTTACCCAGGAGTAATGATCCAAATGCACCTCCTAAATATATTCCATCAACAATCTAAGAGAAATGTTTGCTCTCTGGATTTTCTCCTCTGCACTGATCTAACCTGAGCAGGGGCAAATAAAAGGATTGTAATCAGTTCTGTGACAGGTTTATGCAGCCATTAGGTCTTAATAAAATAAATTGAATTATATTTAGTATTTGTATTTGAAGCATAAGGATTTTAAGAAGCCATTCAGAGCAATAATAAAATGTCTAATAACTTTTCATAGACTGTACATTTAAGATGGTAACATGTTAGTGTAGGAAATTATGCATTTTTGCTTAATTAAAGCAAGACATTTTTTATAGTTCTCGATAATATAAAAAGATCAGATTATTAAAAAGAACAAAAGAAAAAAAGCTCTTTAGTTCTTGATCCCAATTAACCAGTAAACTACAATAGAAGTCATGCATCAGTGGTGTTTATTTACAAATATTTTTTCTCTGTGTTACCGAGAATCATTCTTTCCAGTACATTGTGAAAGTATTCTGTAGTATAGTTTATTGCTTCAGTGATATTCTTTTTTTTTCCAAAAGCTTTCAAAGGATGTGTTTTTTTCTCTTTAGCATTAGGTAGGGGAGGAGCTTGTTGTTCAGCTCTGCAAAAAATAAGTTTGTTCCCAAGAGGCACAAAGGCAAAAGTGAGGTGCTTGAGAATGTTATAGTTTGAGAAAACTAACCAGGTCTGTTGACTTCAGTGCTTTCCACCCTGTATTCTGTCCAAATGCCACAAGTGCTGTTGTCCTTTCCTGGATTGTATCCAAAAGTCTTATCTAATGTAATGTAGAAAAGCTGGAGTAGAGCCACCCCCCATAAATCTCAAGTCTTACCATAAATCAGAATCCTATCCTTCTCTTTTGTCATACATATGGTGATCTTACTATGTTAGATATCAGCTTCATGTTGCCTTTATTACTATGCAAGTAAAATTTTATATGTAAGATTTATATCCAACTAAACTGGCACTCAAAATGTAGTTGTTCTGAGTTATATAGGAGTGCTACATGTAAGAAACAGTGGAAATTGAAGTACCTGGATTTGCACACGTTAGTAGCTTCATTGCATTTTCACAACCTGGTTGTCTGACATCTTTGTACTTCATTATCACCGTCATTAATTCCTTTGTTACTGCAGAACAAAGGAAGATAAATATGTTGCCATGACAACAGTGAAGCATCTTAATAATTAACAGACCAATTAACTAACTTGGTGAAATCCTGTGACTCAGAACAGATACTAGGCACTATGTAATTAGGACATTGGATTACTAGCTCAAAAGTGCTGTTGGCTCCTGAGGGGAACAGACATATTGCTGCACTGTTTTATTTAGTGACATCTCACAACAATGACTACTTTCACTAGAGGAACTTAAGTATATAAAGTTTGAACATTTGAAAGAAGGTTGGTACTTTAGAAATAATAGATTTGGGAGTTTATATGTTACTTTTATAAGCGTTAACCCAGATCTTCATTAATTCAAGAGAAGTCAAGGAAACGAGAATTGGTCATTTGTTCTCACTCAAACTGGAAATGCCAGACACTCAACTTCATTGTGACTCAAAGGTACCAGAGAGCTAGAGCCTAAATTGCTGCATACCCAAACATCTACTGCCACTACATTTTGGGTGGAGTTCAGTTCCTTCCCTTTTTTTAGCACACCTACAAGGCTGGACTTGTCAGATGACAAAGCACCAGGAAAGCCCTGAAACTACCCAAGGACAGTATAGCACTTTTCTGACTAGTATGGGCCACTCCACTCTCAGTCTATTCCAATGTGTCTATTGTATACTATGAATTTAGAGAGTTTTAAGAAAAAATAAAATCTTTCAACTTATCTATTAAAAAAAAAAAAAAAAAGGTAAAATGTGTTACGAGGGGTGTGTTGTTCATCTAAAATTGAGATCAAAACACCTGGATTTTTTGGAGCTACTTCAGATGCAAACGATTAAGTTCTCCCTTCCCTGTTCTTGTGATACACTAGAACTGCTCCTTCAGTACCTTTTGGTACCTTGCAGTACCAAAACACCCAAAAGGGGAAACATTCTTGTCTATTATTAATGGCTGTAGATTATCCTCTTGTATCTCTGCTCAGTTGAATTGCAGTAGTTTTGTGGTTTGTGCCTTCTGCAACCACCTCACTTACAGCAAAAAAACAAATAATATCTTTGAAATGAGTCCTGGTTGCTTTCAAATGAATAATTTGCATTTCTGCTTTAAAAAAACACACAGCTGTGACACCTCTTGTTTTCAGAACACAACACCACAGGGAAACCAAGCAATAAGGCAAGGCTGCATTTGGCATTAATAAGCAATTGATTGCAAAAAGCAGAGGAAATTCTGACAATTAAATTGTTTTTTAATGGCAACCAAGTATGCTCACAGGAGGGGGTCATGAGCTTTCCTAGTGCTGATTGTTGGGATAGTGAACTACCAAGGAAATGTGAAAATGTCAAAAAAATAAACTGGACCATGTGGTCATAATGGCATCTGCTTATTTTTTCTATTAAGCTTTTTGACCAGTGGTTTGTTGTTTTGGTTTTGTTGTTTTGGTTTGTTTTTTTTACTAGTGTAAGTCTGTATGGCATGCCAAGGGTTTGATTTCACTCTTAGCAGGAAAGACACAAATTTCCATTGATGTTCATGAGTCAAGATAAGCTCACAAATACATATGCAACACCTTATTCAGAATTACAAGGTTTTCAACATATTGTTTCTTGCTAGGAGCTTTCTAATACACTACACAGTGCATTTGAGGAACAGAAGGAAAAAAAAAAAACAACCCCAAAACATCACAGAAGAATGTTGACTGCAACTTTGAAATATATTGCAACCAGAACAAAACGTTCCCAGCACGATTGGAGAGGGTAGCTACATATCTCAGTGGAGTAAATGCCAAGCAGGTGAACATAAAATGTTGTGGGATGGCAAAGCACTATGCTGAAAACCTTCAGACATAACTCTGCATGGCATTTTCATGCACCTTTCCTACTATTCAGTGTTAAGCTTGTCAGGTATTTAATTGGAAAACAAAAAATTAAATTGAAAAGAATGCCTCCAAAAACCTGAAAGTACTAATTACAATGCTACAAGTGTTGGTTTGGGTTTTTTTTTTTTGTATTACTATGCTTTGCTCAGGCCCTAGCAGAATGAGACCAAGTAATGTTGGAACTGTCAACTTGTTCTGTGAAAGAACTGTAATTCAGTTTCAGGTGCATTGCCTGAAAACAAGGTTATACATATATGTATTACAGGATACTGGGTGTGTCTTGGGCCAGGAAATTAATTTTGAACGTGTTTGAAGGGCTTTTGACAGTTTCAAAACACTTGGAGGGGATTATTTTTAAAATATTTTAAATAGAGGAACTCTTGTTAATTTATATTCTTGTATTTTCTGCTTAGTAATAGCTAGGTCTTTTCCCAAAGATAACCATGGCTCATTTTGTGTATGTGTATGTGTATGTGTATGTGTGCAGGCACAATTCTTTCAGGAGACACTTGCCAAGGCAGATGCAAGTGTCCAGTGTTGATTTTAACATGGGGACAGATCCAATTTTGCAGAGGGGAGAGACAACAACCAGCATTGGGAGAATAAAACCAGAACTCTACAAACAGAAGTCTGTGGATTCTGATGGGCAACAAGAAGATGTGAAAACATGTGGAAAACTTAACTTCACCCTCCGCTATGATTATGAGAATGAACTTCTGGCTGTCACAATTGTCAAAGCCTTAGATCTGCCTGCTAAAGACTTCACAGGAACGTCCGACCCCTACGTTAAAATTTATCTGCTTCCAGATAGGAAAAAGAAGTTTCAGACACGAGTTCACAGAAAGACTTTAAACCCTGTCTTTGATGAAACCTTTCAGTTTCCTGTAGCCTATGATCAACTCAGCAACAGGAAATTGCATTTCAGTGTTTATGATTTTGACAGATTTTCTAGACATGACATGATTGGGGAAGTTATTCTTGATAACCTTTTTGAAGTCTCAGATCTCTCCAGGGAAGCCAATGTATGGAAAGACATCCACTGTGCCACCACAGTAAGTAATATGTTCTAAAAGAGTTAATGTGATATTTTAATTTCTTCTTTTTTTTTTTCTTTTTTTTTTTTTTTTGTAGTTTGTGGCAGAGCATTCTGTTTATCAGCAGTCTAGGAAAAAAAAAAAAGTCAGTCTTTTCCTTTGAGCAGCAAGAACAAGATGCTTGGGAAGCTATAAAATTTTATTACTAGAGAATCTCCTGGGAACATACCATCACCCCTATGGCTCACTGTGCAAATATAAATTAGATTTAGTAATTAAATAGTACATAACAAAAGTCACTGCTTAACAAGAACAATTTCTATTTTCCTGTTAACTAAATACCCTGTCCTTCAAAATGACTGTATGTTAAAGAACAGAGCCTGTCCTGCTCTTCTTAACAGATTTTAATAGGTTGGGAATGTTGTGAAGGAAGAGAGAGAGTCTGAAAATGCTTGAAGTGTAAAACACTCTTTGCTGACTGCCCTGTGCTTAGGGTCCTCAGCAGATGTATCTTTGCTGCTTCTGGTTTCTAGCAAAACTCTAGAGACACAAGCAATTAGAGCTAGGAAATAGAAATTATCTGTTTATTGTTGCAAGCATGAAAAGGAGACCTGTGCATGAATGAGAGGATGGATGAGAGACCATCAGCAAGAAAACCACCAGTGTCCAAACATTGTTTTTCTTAAGCTTGAAATTCACTCATCTTCCCTGGCTGGAATTTGAGGGGGAAAAAAAAAATGGAGGGCTATGGGGTTTTTATTTTGCTTGGTTTGGGTTTTCTTAACTACCGTGTTATTTACATAGAGCTTTTCCATCTCTTGTTCTGTGGAGATAACCAAAGCACTCCGAGTCATCCCTGGGTTTGTGTATGGACTGGAGTTGCACAGCTGGGAAGAACAGAGGACAGAGATGTACTTGACACTTATTCAGTTCCAGAAGCTTCATCCTATCTCTTCAGTAGAGCTTAAGACTTCCCATACCTTTTTTTTCCAAAATGTTTTCATGCTGTTCATACCTGCTAGATAGAGAAGTCTAAGAATGCATGACTAAGAGGACAAAGAGGACAGGTGTTTCCTAATTAAGGAGAAATATTAGGGAGAGAGCATAGTGAAGACACTTTTTAAATGTGAATTCACAAAACTAGCTATTTATTTTAACTGCTGGGTCTACCAAACTGGTCTGAACAGTGTCCGGCACACCTTCAGAAAACCACATCTTAGTTTGATCAAGCTCAGATTTCAAGCAAATTTAAGAACTGTGTTCTCAAGCTTAAAATTGAATCTGTGTTTAAGGTCTTGGAATAATAGCCTGGTAACCATTTTTTTTACATTTCTTCTAGCTTCGATATTATCTTTAGTAATTATTTGAGTGCTCACTGGTCCATTGCAACAGACGAGTCTATGAGATTTTTAGCTGATAACTGGAGTGGTTTCAGCAGATTAGAATCCTTGGACTGTTCATCACTGAATTTGAGTAGATTGAAATGCCATACCAAATTATTCAGTTGAGAGAGATACTAATATCTGTCTGGATGAAAATGGTTGCTAATCTTGGCACTGAATTTCAATTTGAATTTCTTCTTGCTAAGGGTTAGTACAGTGCAGTTATGGTGCTTAATTTACTCTGATGGTGTTTTACTATCTATGAAGTTCAAGATAAAGCACAAGGTTTTGGATTTCAGCCTTTCAGATAGCATAATATACAGTATTACCTGTGTATAAATAAGTTGTCTCCACTTAAACCATAGACAATGAACCCCTGACACTGAGATATCTTCTAGTATTGGGTGACCACGTCAACTTTCACAAGCCTTACACTATTATCAGAAAATTGTGTAAGAAATTGATTGAATTGAATTGATTTTTTTTAGCAAAATGAAATCCTCCTATAAGATGTCCTGTTACTATATGTGCAATGTATTGCCTTGTGTCTTACTTCAGCTGTTTCATGTAGAGTAAAATTGGTTAGTAACAAAGGTTTCCAGTTCTGCCATTTCAGAAACTGTAAGACGAGGGAGCCAATCCTGCACAGTACATAATGTTAATCAGTGGGGAATTATGGTCTTAAGCATCAGATCTAAAGTTTACCAAAGACACTAACTAGCAATTAAATAACTAGCTAATGCTTTCCAGGGTCAATTGGACTTAGATTAAGCCTTGAAAATGAAGATCTAGGTTGTTCTACAATTAGTGAAAAATAACTTCAGACAAACATGCCTTAGTATTCAAAAGAATCTTTAAAAAACAAACTGTCTATCTCAGTGGGAAGGTCCTTATTTACACACTGGAGCATAGGAATCAAGATGCTATTTTGCAAAGAGATTTCTCTTCTGCTTTTTCCTTCTTCACATCTCTTTTTGTTGTATGCTGTATGTGAAGTTTTTCAGCCTTTTATTTCAAAATGTTTCTTATATCCAGTGTCTTGCTTGTGCTGTTGCTAAATGGTAATAGAAAATGGTGGAAGGGATACATAAAAGGATTGGTCCAAAACTCTTCAAAAAACAGCAGAAATAGCTTTTCCTCAGCTTTGAGTCTTTTAAATTTGTTCCATAGTCACAAATCTTTTGTGCAGAACGTAGAGTGAGGGTAAAAATCAATTGTATTACCTGCTTGGAAAGAACCATTTTTTTTTTATGACACAAGGCTCTGAAGTTTGGGCTGAACACCTACTAGACAGATTCACCATGAAAATGAACTGCAGCATTTTACCAGTGAAGGACTTGGCTGTGCTGGGTTAATGGAGGAGCTTGATGATCTTAAAGGTCTTTTCAACCTAAACGATTCCATGATTTTGCAATTCTAAGGAAGTTGCCACAGGAAATCAGGAGATTCTCTGCTATGCAGAAACTCTCTGTCAGTAACTCTACATAATTTAAAAAATATTTGCTTGCACATTGATAGTTATTTTATTTGGAACATGAAATACACAGTCTAGAGAAAATCAGACTAGATGATTGCACTAAGTCCTTTTGGCTATAAAACCAGCTGACTCTGTGGGAATTTACCATCTGAATACTTCAATTTTTTGCTCATAACAGTAATTTGACATTGTTATATAGAAGTGCAGGATTGGCCCCCACACCCTCGTTTTTATTCTTATGATTTGCAACTGTTGATATTTATTCATCTTTTGTAGCTTGTATTTTGTTTCTTTATTTTATCATTCATATCATCGTTTCTCTGTTATATTCTCTGTTATGTTGAAAATCCACAGCTATTGTACAATATATAGCATGTTCTTGTTGTGAGTGCTGAACAATTTTCACTTCTTAATGTTAAGATACTGAGGTAAATTTGGTGTAAAATCATTCGTGGAAAAGAATTGTCCTAGCTATCTGGTTATATTATTATCCCCAAATTTTGCTTATACATGAGTGATTGCATTTGCAATAAATAATCCATCTTTTACTTCTGTTCATTTGATTAATAAAAAAAAAAAAAAAAAAAAAGAAAAAAAGAGGCACTTTCAGACCACCTGTGAAGGTTGTTTAGTATATTGGAATACTGTAATTCTTAATACACTTTAGGAAGTTAATTCATAACATGAGAGGAAAACCAACAATATCAAATGTAGTATTTACTCAACATATCTAGCTTCTGGTTTTGCAAAATATTTGTGAGATTTGCATACATTTCTGAGGTTTTATTAATAACAAAATATACCACATACTTAAAAAAAAGAAAATGCATTCAATGGAATTGCTGGCAAGCACTTAAGTGCCAATACTCAGTGTCACAAATTGCTTAGGCAAAAAGACCACCTCTTGTGATGTAGCACTTTCTGAGTTGAAAAGCTTATTAACTTTCTATTATACTTTTTTAAATTATTGCTTGCTTTGAAAATCTCTGCCTCTAACATCATCGACTAAAAGAAATGGCAAGTGACTGTCAGAAACATCTTTTTTTTTTCATAGGCATTCTGTGAACTTTGTTAGTGTAACCAATTATAGGAAACTATGCAGTTTGGGAGAAAATAAATAGGTCTCAGAATTTAGATGAAAGCCATTTCCAGCATAGTAGTAGTCTCTTGGGAATGTTAGTTATGGAGCTGTCATATATGTGTAGCCTTTGGAATCTTCTCATTATGACTGATTTAATTTGATTATTTAGTTTTTCAACACCAGGTACTTCAATACTGCGATTTCCTCATTTGTGAAGTGAAATATAAAAGAAAGTTTTATAAGGACATAGACTTTGTGTGATGTTCACGATGTGTGATTGCTGTTCCTAAAGCACTTGCAATGTAAGTGAATGCCATTGCTGGCAAAGAGATGAGTTTAAATCCCTTTTTTTGATAAGTGAGACAATAACATTTGTTTCAGTTCATTTTTCTCAAACACTTATAAGGGATTATGTCCTCCAGATAACCATCCTCATCAGAATTGATTTAAGACTGTAAGTGTTTCTGGAAATGTACATAAAAGCTTTAACACCATATTAAACAGGTATAAAATATTATAAACATAAAAATATTTATCATCTCTATAATGGTAACAGGCCCTTTAAAACTAAGAATAGCTGGCACTTGCGATTTCTACCCAGGGCAATGATTGATATAAAGAATGCATGTGATCACCTGCTGTTGAGTAGCTGAGTGAATACACTCAATTAGTCTTTACAGGAAACGTGTTGAGGTTTTTAATTTAGTTTTGGGACTGCTTTATGTCTGGGTGTTAACTAGAAAAGACAAAGAAAGTCCAGTTACTGAAAGAAGGGAAGGTTTTATTATTATTAAATATTTATTTTCATTTGAAATGACAAATGATTTGAATATTATGCTTTGCTATAGGCAGACTACCACTTTCAATTTATCTTAAATATAAGAAATATTAGATGAATTTTAAAATGTGGTTTCCTTAAGGGAAGTTAGTATCTCTGTGTCCAGGTGGTACCGTAGTAGCTATGCTAAGATGCACAACTTCAAAGAATCACAGAATCATAGAGTATTAGGGGTTGAAAGGGACCTTGGAGATCATCAAGTTCAACCCCACTGCCAGGCAGGATCATATCATCTAAATATAATCTAACACAGGTCACAGAGGAACGAATCCAGGCGAGACTTGAAAATCTCCAGAGAAGGAGACTCCACAACCCCCCTGGGAAGCCCGTACCAGTGCTCTGTGACCCTTATGGTAAAGAAGTTCTTCCTCGTGTTAAGGCAGAACCTCTTGTGTTCTAGCTTGTAACCATTCCCCCTTGTCCTGTCACAGGGCACAAGTGAGAAAAAGCTGTCCTTTTCCTCTTGACACTTAGAACTCGTATATTTATAAACATTAATCAAATCCCCTCTCAGTCTTCTCTTCTCCAGACTAAAGAGCCCCAGGTGCATCAGCGTTTCCTCATAAGGCACGTGTTCCAGTCCCTTAATCATCCTTGTAGCCCTCCATTGGACTCTTTTGTGTAAATTCCTCTGCCTCTTGAACTGGGGAGCCCAGAACTGGACACAATACTCCAGGTGAGGTCTCACCAGTGCAGAGTAGAGGGGGAGGA
>JAOEGS010003985.1:23199-47626 GCA_025447755.1 Corythornis vintsioides
TATTAAATAAATGTATTATTTATTTATTTAGTATTTATAAAGATATTTTGAGGGTGACAGAACACTGAAACAGGCTGCCCACAGAGGTTATGGACTCTTCTTCTCTAAAGACTTTCAAACCTACCTGGACACGCTCCTGAGTGGCTTTCCCAAATATCTCACTAGTACAGGGAATTGGCAGTTTAGTATTTCTTGTGCATACAATCAGAAGAAAAAGTGTTTCACAGGAGGAAGTTGTAGCAAAACTTTGGTTTGGAGTTGTAGCTTCTGGCTAAAATGTGGATGTAGATGTTCTAGGAAATATATGTCTGTTCTTTATTCCTAAAACTTCATAGCTAAATGGTTGATCTAAAACCAGAAACATGATAAAAACAATCCACTGAGGTAAAAGGCTGAGAATTGAATCTGTCAAACAAGTATACAACAGTGGCAAAGCATCACGAAAAATATTCCCTCCTTTCCTTCACGAGCTCCAGGAAACCACTTCTATATTCAAAAGGACCATCCACTGCAATAAGAGAGGCAATCATCCTCATTGTCACACAAACAGACTTATTGGCAGCAGAAACTGTTTTACATGCTCTAGCTGTGGCACAAATGCTCTTTAATGAGATCAGCATAACCATAAATTCACCCACCATTCAGAATGTTTCGTAGAAGCAGCCTTTGGGATGAGACAGAAGATGAAATCCAGGATAGATAAGAAAAAGAAAACAAAATGTATTGTCAAACTACACAATGTTTTGTTGCTTTCAGCTGACTCCCATTAGTTCCTTTGGACTGATTTTGAAGTGTCTTTACAAAAATATCTCTAGCAGAAAACCAAATGCTAGTCAGATAGGATCACTTATGTGAATAGCAGTAGAGCCTGGTTTCTAATTCTTTCAAATGAGAGGGGGAAAGCTGTCTGATGCTGCCTATCCATGGTGCTGCATGGGGTCTTAGCTAGCTGATTGTGATAACATACCTACAATATGGCAATACAAGCTAATTTGGGTATCCTTTTTATTGCAGAAAGAACTCACAAACTCTGATTGTCTTCCAAGTGCAGTGAATTATGTGTATTATGGAATTCTTGTCTGGTAATATTTATCTGTATGCTTGCCTGCTAGTAATAATTTCATTTAAATATTTACATTGAGTTCTAGTTGAATTTGGGTAGTTATATTATGAAGCTGCATACTCAAAATTATATCAAGCATAGGTTTCAGAAATTTAACTGAAGATCTGTAAGTGATGTTTTAAAAGTGCATGTTGTATGAATGACTGTGTAAGCATATTATTAAATTATATTCTTTTAAAGTGTTACTTTTTTTTTTTTCTTTTACCTCAGGAACAGTACATGTGGCTAGGAAGCTCCCATTTAGATTCTTTTGTGTTTACCAACAAATGTAAACTTCTATTTTGTTTCATCTAGAGACCCTACCACAGCAAACTGTGGGATATACTGGAAGGAACTATTGTATTGTTCCCTTTCAGACATGTCAACCAAAAGCATAATTCAGTTGTCTCCTTTCTTTCACCCTTCATGGTTGATATTTAGGTGATTGGTCTGAGCCTCTGTTGTCTCCCCAGGGCAGAATTTAGAGGATTCAGGATCAGCCTGGGGGACATAAATGTAATCTCTGACATTTCCCTGTCTTCATGGCTTCTCTTTTTGCTTCAGGCAGGAGGGCACATGTGACAACCCTCTTCATAATAAATTATTCTTTTCCTTAACCTGGGTATTTTCCATTTGAAATGGTACTTTGATAAAAAGCCAAATCCTAGCCCTTTTCCTATCTTCTTTACCTCTGTGCCTGCATAAAGAGGAAGAACATGATATGAAATCCCTTTTTTTGTTTAAATGACTGCAGCCCTGACAAAAAGTAATTGCAGAGATAGAGTGGAATGATGGTCTATCTTTCTCCACTGTGTAAGCAAGACCATGTCCTGTCCTCAAAGCAATTGGTTACACCTGACTCCTCCGTTCCACACAAAAGCAGAGTCTCCCCAGCCTAGCCCAGAAACTTCTTGTTTCCCACCATCATTTTCAGTTGCAAGGATGATTTTGCCTTGCCCACCTAACTAAAATCAAAATAGTCAGAAAAAAAAGGGGGAAGGGAAAAGAAGAGAAGGAAAGGGAACATACTAAATTCTAGTGAAAGCCATGCAGTTTTGATTCTATAAGTGTACCACAGCTGGCATGCTTGATTTTGTTCATTCAACTTTGTGTGCTCAACACTACAGATTTGCAGATATGTCAAAATAACTGTTATGTCAAAATATGTTGAATTAAAAATTAGAGCTATCTTTCAAACTGATTGTGCAAGGTGAAATAGTAAAGAGTAAAAATATATTTTTTCATATCTTCAAAAACTTTCAGAGTTACAGCTGATTATCTAGTTATGACTGTTGCTAAGTGCTGGCTTCAGTCTTAGGCTCAGAAGAAATCCACTAGAAATATTTTTCTATGTTGAATTCAGGCTGCCTGCTGCTGTCAGTATTGTATTAGTCACCAGAATATGCTATTCTTTTGGTCCACTGGCACAGGGCTTGATGATGTCAATATTAAAATGCCCTAAGGCAAGAATAGAGGAACACAGACACATCTCCTTCAGCAGTTTCCCTAGGAAACAGAAAAAGTCAATGAAGTTTATCATCCATCTTCAGTAGCAGTGCCCTGTGACAGTAGTCAGACAAATTACTTTGAGTGTTTAGTGTCACTTTGTGTTACTTAGATTTAATAAACAAATGAATTTTCCTATTGTGGAACATACATTCAAATTACAAAAATGTTGATTCAAGTATAACTATGCTTTCCAGAGAAATAAATGAGATATACAAAAAGATATATTGTTCTACATAAAAAAAAAAAAGGTATATTTTCCCCTGGAAAAGTTTACTTGTTCCCTGTATCCAAACGAGAGTATCTGAATATGCAGATGGATTCATTACAGTCACAGTCCTGATTGTTTCTGAAACAATCCCATTGCCCTCTGTGATGAGCGAGGCCAAGCCGACATTGTTCTTTTTTCTGAGGAGCACTGGTGCACTGGCACACAGCACTGGCTCCTGTATACAATCTGTAAAGGGGTTTCAAACTGATAGATTTCATTATTATCTATGAAGATTAGTACAACCTTTATTTTAACCTTGGTATAGGTCTTTTGTCTGTACAAGGTAGAAACCAAAAACACACACATAGTTCTTTCGAACTGGGAGATGACAGATATCTCAGGTTTTTTAGGAACTCTACAGATGGCCCCTCAGGTGCATCAACTTCATATTCCTTAACCTGCTTAGTACTTGTTTAACCAATATAAATGTAGCATCTTCTCCTTTTGTCACAAAAAAAAAAAAAAGGAGAATATTCCCTATACATTTGCTCCATCTTTCCTTGTATCCACACCTTGGAACATTGAAAGACAAGACTCTATCCTGCACATTTTCTCATGCACCACAGTCACCTGAACAGGCATATGTAGATGAAGGTAACTTTTGTCATGCTGCGATTAGGATGAAGAAATAATTCCTTCATTTTCTGAGAATATTTGTGTAAAATCAAACCATCACTGTAATTAGTGACTGAGTTTTCTTTTACTTATCCCCACACTCTGGTAATGTTGAGCATTACATGTTGATTTCTAAATGTGTGATACCTATATCCCATGTTCTTTGTGGCCTCTTGCTGTTTAAAAGATTGTTTACTTTGTTGAATCCAAACAAATGCCATAACTGAACAAGCTCTCTCAACTCCTTTTTTTTTTCTGTCTCATTTAACGTGGCAAACTATTTGTTATTAATAAATAACCTATTTTCTTCATTTCACCCATATATGCTTAGAATAAACTGTTTGCTCCCATTAAAATGATTCTGAAGCTTTACCCACACAGTAAATCTCAGAAGACTGGACATGAAAATTATGGACTCGACTATTACAGATACAGCCTTTCTTCTTTTCCACTAGACTCTTCCACAGCAACTCCAAGCATCAAGTGTTACAGGACAGGATAGGGAATACCTCATTCGTCTGACTCATTCTTACACTTGGCTGCCACCACCAATGATGCTTTCACCTGTTTGTCTCAAATGTTCTTGACACCTTTGCAGTGTTCACAGTGAATAACTTATAATCTTATGACTAGTCTATTCCCTGATTCTCAGGCACTAAATAAACTTCATCTACTTATGCTGACACTGTTGTCAACTAAGCTTAACTTACACTAACTTACAAGCATACTTGAGTCATGAAACACATTTTGAATGCTTTTTCTTACAGCTTTTCCTCTTACACTTTTTTACTAAAATTTTCACTGTAGAAGTTTTCTGCAAAAAGACTGAATATAAATTTAGCTTAAAAATGAGCTCATGTGGACAATGCATAGTATGGAACTAATTGTCAGCTAGTATACATGGTGATGCTTCCACCAACTGAACAGTAACAAATTTCACCTGCTAAGTTTCACCACAAACCCCTGAACAGGGTCAATAGGAAAGCTGGGGAGAGACTTTTTATAAGGGCATATGTTGATAGGACAAGAAGCAATGGTTTTAAACTAGAGCAGGGTAGATTTAGATATATATTTGTATATGTATAAATATATTTGTATATTTACAAAATGCCTACTCATCTCTGACTGTAGTAGAAAGGATTTTGTGTCATCCTAGAGCTAATGTGCCAGAGAGGTCTGGGAAAAAGAAGTCAGGCAATCAGCTTGAATGTGAACAGACCACAAATAATTTGGGTGACAGCACCCAAATCAATTTATTTCAGGAGTGCACCTCTCATCTTTCAGTCCTGTCTTGTTGTTCCAGGAGACATTGGACATAAGGAGTATGTTTAGTTAAACACACCCTAATATTCAGTGCAAGTCAGAATCTTACTTTTGTACATGTTGATAATGAAAAGCCGAAGTTCAGTTCACGGCAGCTACCTGGGCTTGGAATAGCAGTATAATTGTGTTCCAGATGCAGGATTAATTCTTGAATGAACAATTAGAACATTTGCAGTTGTGAACATTTGGAAGCATGCAGTATTTCTACTGCCAATTTGTAAAGCATCAACTGTAGCAGAGAGCCCAAAAAGAATCAAAATAAAAACAGCAGGAGGAGATAAGTTCTTGAGAAATAAAAAGGAAATAAATCCTTTCTGAAGAGGATTTTTCCCCTGAAGAGGTTTAAATTTCTCCCATGGTTCCTCCTCACATATAAACTGTAATTCCATCTGCAAGTCTTCAGTTCTATGTCTCTGTTTCTCCGCAAAAGACACTATCATTTGTGCCAGAAAGTACTAGTTATGATACAGAGAGAGATTCCCAATAGATAACTAATCCAAGAATGCTGTCTAAGACTACTGAAGTTCATTTACCTAGTCTGATTTGGTCAATAACATGAAAATGAGCTTTCTGACAAACAGCTAAGATGATCTGATGCTTTTTCTGACTTAGGAAAAGTAAATATATGCCCCTTGGATGTCTTCTTCAGACCTCCATATATACTCATAGTTCTTCATATAATCAATAACAGATGTAGATAATATGCTGCTTTAGCCACACTCTAAAATTAGCCTTTGATAACTGCCTGCAGTAATAATCTTGATCATCACTGTTGACATTTCACTGTGTGCCTAAAATCAGATGTTTTAATTTTGTTGTTTGTTGGGGTGGTTGCTTTTGTTTGTTGTTTTTTTTCTATCTGAAAAAAAATTAATCTGCATTCCTGGATGTAGAGATGTTTGATCAGTCTCTTCTATTACTCATCCATGGTGAATTTTATCTAAGATTAGCTTCTTGTACAACTTGATATGTGTGTTTTACAGCCACAGACCAATGTGAAGGCTTCTATACCAACGTTATTTTATATTAGACTCAATGTACATGGGTCTACTATCCAGTTGTGATATTCCTTTTACAGAGACCCATCCAGTAAGTGTTGATGAACAATTTAATTCTGAACTTGCTGTCACAACTGAGCTGATACCTTTTGTGTTCTACCTATCAAATCTGCCATTCACACTGTAGTAGCTAAGCATGTGCTATTCTTGAGTATGCAGGGGCACATAAACTTTTTGAAGATTCAAATAATTATCCTGAGTGAAAATTTTAGGAAAACAATACTTGGAAAGAAAGCAGGACCCCAGGCAAGAATTTCCTTTTGTTGTGTTCTGTTTTGTTTCTATCACAAATCTAATGTGGTTGTCCTTTATCTCAGGCTGTCCTGTATGAGTAGAGAGGCTAACTTGCCTTCTGATTGCCACTGAGATTTTGGACCTCAGTGTGGTTTCTTGCAAGAATTTCCTTGCCTTCCTTCCATTACTCTGCACCATGTATTGAATTACACCCAGCTTTTCATGATTAATTGACTCAGATTAATTGTTTCATTTAATTACTCTGAGGAACATGGGGTCCTACATAAAAGTAGTATGACATATTACTGGACTTGTCTATATCATCACTGCAAAGCATGGATGCAGATACAGTAATCCCAATCTTTGCTGCTTCTAGAGAGGATGGGCTAATGCACAGGCTAGGAGATCTATTATTACCCACTGTCCTCAGCCCATTTATTCTAAAAAAGTACACAAGACAGTGTGAAGCAAGGATGCAAAAATTATTTCAATAATTTGATCCTGTTTTCAAAATAAATGGAGAAATGTATTTTTTCATTCTCATTTATTTAGATGCATTTATATGTTATTTCTTCTCAGATAAATGGTGTCAACCAACCATCTGTGTAATGTACTTTAGTCCCATGCCGCAGCTATTTCCAGTGACTAATATCTTGTTGCCCATCACCTAAGCTATTACAATGCCAGATATGCTAATTACTTCCTTGAATGTGCAGTACAAAATGTGCTTGGCTTGAAGCCATTCTTGAGACAAGTAAAGCATGTATTTTTTTTCCTGGCAGTTTAATTGCACAACTGTCAGCTGGATCACAGCAAACATCTTTTCCTTCCTCATCTTTCATGCCCTACTCTGTCTTCCTGCAGTGTTCTTGCAATTGGTAAGTAGAAAAAAAACTAAAATAAAACCATTTGTAGCTTACAAAGCTACATATGTGGTCTTCTAATAATGTATATAAATTTAGGTAACATAGTCTTCAGAGAAGCCATTGAAAACAGGCCAAACTTCCATGAGCATTGTTGGTATGTCCATCATCTGGCGTTGCACAAAGGACATTGCCATAAAAGGGAATATTTACACTGGCAGAAGTGGTGTTTGATCTGCCTCCATAAAGATGTAATACATCATCTCCACCTGTGTAAAGGCATTCCACAGCAATTTAAGAACTACTTTACAAGTAGGAAAGTATGGAGGTCAACAAGATGACTGGCTGTTCAAGTGTTGTCAAGAAACAAGGGACTAGACCAGAAAGGTGGACTGTGGAAGGGCAAGGGCAAATGTCAAATATTGGCAGTGTGGAGTCATCCAAAAATTTACTTTTTAAAATAAATATTATAAAGCATAGTCTCACTCATTAGAAATATCTAACATTTGCAATTTTAGATGCTCAGGATAATTATTTTAACTTCAAACAATGCACTACCTATTTTAAAATTACTTTGCTTTAAGATAAATCCTACTTTACTTTTGAAAAACAGCCTTTTCTCCCTTACTCTTTCAAATAAAAATAAAAAGTCCTCAGAGTTCAAGAAGTAAGAATGTGTAAGAATCACAGTCTACTTCTACACCTATGTTTTAGAAAACTACCAAGACCAAGGTCCAGCTCTTCATCCAATTTATATACCTCGAGGAGAGCACTTGGTCTCACATGAAAACATTCTCCATGTGCAAAATACCCAAACTGTTTTTTACTCTTTGTCTGGCTGAACAGACTCCATCTAAATTCTCTTTGTGCTCTGGCTCTGGGACAAGCCTTGGGTAGACAAGAAAGTCTGACATGAATTCCTGCTAGAAAAGACCAACAGTGAGGGCTGGAAAGACAGCCTGATTCTGTAATCTTCCGAGATTTCAACTGAGGATCAGTTGCCAGTAAGGTCAATATGGACATGAGATACCAGCTATCCAGAGTGTCTTAGGTTGTTCAAATTGCTTGGGAGAACAGCTATCTCAGATGTAATGTTAAAGCTGACTACACACCCTCTTTGTCTTGTTCATGAATACAAAGGCCAAGAAAGCCCTTAATATTTATCCATAAGAAAAGTATTACTTTAAATTACATAATTTTCTTAATTTCACTCTGCTTTTATGTTGAGATAGAAAGGATCTTTGGACCTAATTTCTTAAGGCTATTAGCATCTCTGTTGCCAGACTGAATGCCCTTAGTTGTTACTTATATCCTTTGTAAGATACAGTGTGGCTTTGTGTGAAATTTAAACATGCAATGTAAAACTCCAAGTTTTGGTTGTATCATAGAACAGCTCAGGTTGGAAGGGATTTCAGATCATCTTGTCCAGCCTCTCATTGCAAAGGGAGATTACATGAGATTATCTAGCACCATTCCAATAGCATCATGAAAACTTCCAAATAGAATTAAAAAGAGATTACAAAACAGTTTATCATAACTCATAAATCACTTGAACCTTGAAATTTTGTATTGTGGATGGAAAACTTAAAAACCATAGTCTTGCTGCAGTGCTTCACCAATCTGTACACCTGATACCTGTAATTTCTTAAACTTGTTTATCAAAATACATCAAGATAATTCTGTACCTTTTAATCCTATTGCAATAATGATAAAATTATAGTCATAATACTGACCTCAGCCTTGGATGTTTAACATGGAGAAACACAGACTGAAGTTAGCTAACGGGTCTAAATTGTAACAAAATGAAAATTCATGGGAAAGGATTATAAAAATCATATATCATTATGGACATAGCCCCTTCATGCTTGCAAAAGCATCCTGGAATAAAAGTAATGTGAAAAAGCAAAAAGAAATGGAGAGGAGAAAAGACTATAACTTGCCACTGAGCCTGTAAGTCCATCACTTGGCAGACATAACCATAAGCAGTGCAAGGACTTGTATTCCAGCTGACTACAGATGAGCAACACTGCAATTTTTCACTATAACCTCTAAAAGACATTCCTTTTTCTTCAGCCAGACCAACATAACCAAACCAGCTAATTAAAAATCTTGACAGCAGCTTCAGTATCTTCTTGTTCTTTAAAGGAGATGGAGGGATTGCTAGAAGAGATAATATAGTTTATCAGGCCAACACATGTATTTGAAGTTGTTGTCATATGTGTTCATAATTTTTTTGTCTATGATTTTGAGCCTTCAATATTCTATATTTTTCCTATATTCAAAAATGTTTAGGGATGATAATGAACATTCTTACATATTTTTCTTATGCATTTTATAGAAAATTACATTAACAATATCCTTCCCATAGTTCACTGATAGAAAAAAATATTAAGACAATTAGCATGGCTAAAAGCACACACAAAATGGAAACCCCAGTGTTTCCAATTAAAAACATATCTGTACCTGGGAAGTGGTGTGCAGTGTTCAGGGACCAAGACAGATTTTTCACAACAATCTGAAATAAAATACAACAATTTGGAGGTTTCTGAGTTGTTTTTTTTATGTAATTCCAATGGTATTCTACAGTTCCAGGGTTGATTTTCAGTGCACCTTTTTATATATGGTGTCATTCATTACACTGAAATCCAAAAGCAGTGGTTTTAAATCCAAGGCTTTTCATCTGAGGTCTACCTTGCCAGTCCAAGGATCTCTATGTCCTTTGTTTACCTGTATGGAAAGGACAAAGTGACTGCAGCCTTGCTGTACAAAAGCCTACCCTTCCCCTATGCATATGCCACCCCCATCACTCACACAGAAGGTCATCACCATCTGACAGCCACTGTACTCTGGATCATTGCTAATTCCATCTATAATTTTGCTGAAGGGCTTGTAGATATCTTGTAAAGTGTTTCTTTCTTTGAAGCTTGTTTCTTTCTCATATGCTGCATGTGGATAGATTGATAGTACACATCTTGCCCCAGACACTTTTTGCATTGCCTTCAGCTAGAAAACAGATTAACAGCACGCCAGCAGTTCTCTCACTCTGACAAAATCCACAAAAGCAAAGGAACTACATAATGCTATATAGCAAGGGGTGAGGAGAAGCATGTTGGGAAATGACTCTTGTCACCACTTACCCCTCCAGTAGCCACCCCCTGCAAACCACATGAGAACATTAATGTCATTCAAAAGAACTGTGAGCATACAGCTGCACTGCAAATCTAGATAGATGAAGTCTGCACCCAGCCCAAAAGCCTCTCATGCAGAATCCATCTTTTAATGTAGAACTGAAAAAGATCTAAAACAGCCTCAAAAGGGAGGTTATAGGATATGTTTCTTATTTAATCAATCAGACTGGATTTCTGTTGAGTCTTTCTCTCTTGCTCCTGAATTCCAAAGATAACATGCTGGGTTAAGAGGGATTTAAAAAAAAAAAAAATAAAAAAAAAATGCCAAAGGCCAAAATCAAGGAATAAAGAGAGAAAAGTTATCAAAAAGAGAGAAAAAGTTTTGGCAGTGTGGTTGCACTGATGCATTTTGTGTTGTAAATTAACACGTGTCAATCCAAGTAAGAGAAGATTGTTATTTCTGCTTCTGCCATTGTTAAGTTGTGCTAAGAAAACACAAAGCTTGATCCCCATGTGTTCAACATTGGAGGTGTGACTCATTAGAGGAACTTCATATTCAGCACTTCTGTTTGTTACAATGTCATCCTGGGAAGTTTTCCATTGTGTACTTTCAAAAAGATGATTGTCAGACGTAGAAGAACAAAGAATAAGCTTGAATATAATGCAAGGAAAGAGCTAAGAAGAAATGAACTTCCATTAATGCAATTTCTTTTAAGGTTCTGCAGAAGGCTGATCTATAAAACTTTAAGTTTTCTGTTTACAAGAAAGCCCATGTCTCAGAAAAAGCCAGTCAGTTCAGTAGTGAGTCAGTGGCTAAATAAGCCAACGCTGTGTGGATTTTGGAGTACTGCACTGTCAGATAAGTCAAAAATAAACCTTCATTGTATCCAAATGCTGCTGAAGTGTAAAATTCTGAAAGTCAGTACTCTTCACCTCTCTTTGCTCCACAGCGATGTTAAAGCAGCCAGAACCACTACAACAGATGAACCATGTTTTTCTCTCAACCTTTGGCCACTTCCAAGCACCTTCCTCCCTGAAAAATACTCTATGTGGAAGATGGAGAGTGACCATCAAGCAGTCAAAATGTCATATCTAGGGTAAACTCGGTAGGACGTGAACCCTGGTCTCGTGCGGACGGGGCTGCGATACCTTCGCGCCCCACAGCGGCCAGTGCGGAGCCGCAGCCCCGTCCCGGCAGAGCCTACCCGCGCGCGCTTCCTCGCAAGCTGCCGTACCCCGCACGCGGCAGCTGCCGGCCCCTGACGGGATTCACCCGGTGCACCCAAGTGAGGCCACTCGCTTCTTTGTTCGCTCAGCGCTCCCGAAGGGCTGCTTCGGTGACGGGAGAGAGGTGTATCCTCCGCGAGCGGCCGCTGGCGCGTTAACGCCCCTTTCGGATCTGCCGCCGGTGCTGCTGCTCCGCCCGCGGCGCCTAAGCAGCCGCCCACAGGCCGCTGGTCCTCCAAAAACGAGCCCCGTGCCGGCCCTTGCCGATGTCATCCCTTTCCCTAGTGCGGACTGACCTGTACTGGAGCAGCTCTCCTTCATGGACATGGACTTCATTAACTTTTTTTTTATAAATACCTCGAACCAAGTGTCCCCTCAGCTACTAGTTCTGGGATACAGTTCCTTAAAGGCTTCACTTGGAAGTGCACGTCTCTGCACAGCAAGTTCAAGCCAGCAGGCTTCTTGCATTTCTTACCGCCTTTTTTACACTCCAGGTGCCCTTGATAATTACCTGCCTCAACAACTTACAACCACAGCTCTAACCACACTGGGGAATTCTAGAATAATTAGTCCATAAGGAAATACTGGAGGCCTTTCGGTCCAAAGCCTTTCACACAAAAGTACCAACTTTGGAGTCAGATCTGATTTGTGAGCTATTTCCTGGTGCTCAGGTTAGTATCTAGCTGCAGATCCTTCTCCCTGGTGACTTATGGATGTGAGGTTGATTTATAGGGTCAGGTCAGCTTAAGTAGCTGCTCAAGGTAAAGTCACAGCCTTTCTTCCACAGCCCATCAGAAACACTGTGTTTACTATTGTCTTGTAAGTCAGGTCTAGCAGAAATACAGAAAATTGAATACTCCATATCAAATGTGCAACATTCTGCACACTTGAGCTTCAAGTAAATTATAGTAATTATAATTCTAAAAATAATTTTTTAAAAAGTTTGTAAGGGACTTTTGGATGTGACCTGTACCAACATTTGTTCAAAGCATGATTTGAGTACCCCTAGTGCTAGGTAGTTTCACCTCACTTAGTAGCTGGGACAAGGACAAGACAGATGGGGCAGAGATCAAGCATCCATCACCTACTCTTTCCCTCCTCTGCATTTTGCTCCCTTATTTATGTCTTTACGGTCAATTTCTGGACTCACTGAAGTGTAGAAAAAAACCACAAACATCTAGTCTTTGTGTGAACACAAATGAAGGCCCCAGCTTCATTGAAGGATGCTATTGGCTTTCTCTGGAAAGCTAATGGAGATTCTGAACCTTTACAAAATATGTATAAAAAAATATTTTTCTATGATGCTTTACAGTCTTTACTGCAAAGTCAATCACTGGACTAAAAAGCTTGTCTAGAGATAAACACTGAAAAACACAGTGACATAGTCTGGAGTTTACTCCAAAACAACCTGAAGTTACAGTCTTCAAAACATGGAGACATGGGTGTTGATATTTAAATTGCCAGATATGAACTTTCCACTGCTTTGATTTCAGGTCTACTTTGTTTCAAATTATGATTTCATGGTGGCAAAAATTTAATGAAAAACAAAACTTTTCTTAAAATGTTAGATATAGTTTACAAACACATCCTGAGCTCTTGACTTTCCCAGTGTTAGGGACAGAAATTTTGTGACAGTACCAATATGTACTGGTGTAATTTGTTATTCTTACCCAGATGCAGGACTCTACACTTATCCTTGTTGAACCTCATTAGGTTCTGCCCTGCCCACTTCTCCAACCTGTCCAAGTCTGGCTGGATGGCTGCACAGCCTTCAGGCGTATCTGCCAATACTCCCAGTTCCGTGTCATCAGCAAATTAGCTGAGCAGACACTCTGTCCTGTCATCAATGTCATTGATAAAGATGTTGAACAGGACCGGACCCAGCACTGATCCCTGGGGGACTCCGCTGGTTACGGCTCTCCAGCTGGATTTAGCACCATTGATCACCACTCTCTGGACTCTGTTGTCCAGCCCGTTACTAATCCATCTTACTATCGAACTTGACTGACCTACTCTACCTAAATGCTCTCTGAGTTTCTCAGTGCAGTCTCTTTGCAGTCAGTGCATTGCTCTTTCAGAAGAGCATCTTTGTATGGGATGCCACATACATTTTGATTCATTCATGTACCAGTAGATGCCACAATTAATTCACAGAAGTACTTCTGTTCTCAGCTGTTCTGAAGCAGGGATGGGCTTTCTTGCTGCCCATCAAGATGAAACCAACCCCCCTGGTGTATAAGACAGAGGGTTATGTACAGACAGAGTGACAAAAGATGCAGCCAGGAGGATTCCTGGAATGTTAGAGGGCTTTCAGCCTTCCAGACCCAGTGTGCTATCTCAGGAGTCCTCCCGATGCAATCAAGACCACAATCAGCAGCTTCACTCAGCCAGAGCAATCAGGACATCTGGCAAAAGCAAACATTAGGCCTGCACAAGCAGAAGACCCTATCAGTATAGAGCAACAGGCCCTGCTGCTTCTAAACTGTCTTCCACAAAGGCAAGAACAAGCACAGACCTCATTGATTCATTTCCCAGGACAACAGTTCAGTCAATAAATGGTGATAGGAAGAAGAAAAATAATTGAATTTGATATGCAAAGAATAACAGGAGAGAAAAATAAATATTATCTGTGAGGACAAGGTTTTCAAAGTAAAATCCCCTTGAGAGGTGATAAAATTATTTCTTCAGTTTGAATTTTTGTGTAACTTTCAAAAATTTCTGTAATAGCACAAATGTGATCAAATTCTGAATGTATATATGAGAAAAATAGACAGATTGGTAGATTTCTGTACTACTGTTTCCTATCATTCTTTCAGCCCTTGATCTATATCTCAAAACTAGAAATGCCTTAATACATTCTTACCTAACTGTCTGGGAGGACAGATTTCCCTCTTCTTTCCATCCAACTCCCAACATGTTATGTATTACTTTTTCTCTGATTCCTGAAGCCTGAGGTTAGCAGCTTTACTGGAAATCAGGAATATATTTAATAAGTTTCTAAACAGAATAAGCAGAAGAGAGGGAGATTAATCTGTCCTATGGGGAAATTATCTTCCTGTGGTATGCACATAATACAAAGGTCAAGTTCTGTCAATTCATTTTTCTTTAAATTTGCATAATATAGAGCAAATCCATTTTCAGTGTGACTAAAGAAAGCAGAAGAAAGTCTAGGAATGTAAATGGCTAAATAATTTATTTGCTATCTAGAAAATTATTACTGGTTAGTAATAGATGGTTACTCAAAATACATCAGGAAAATGAAGAAAAAAACTTGTTTAGGAGTCAAGTACAAAATAAATTCATGCTGCCCTTAGTTTTTTTTCTCTATGCTACTCTCACATGCAGTCTTGAAAACATAATTTAAATTTCAATTAATAGCAAAGTAATTCTGGATATTACAATTGAGATTAAGAATTAAAATTATTACTGTGGATTATTATATTCTGAACAATAATACAAGCAACAACAAGGAAATTTCTGAGGAAATTAATTAGAAATTAATTAGTAATTAATTTCATTAATTTCTAATGCAGTAGTAATTACACAAATACTTATTATTTAAACCATGGAAACTAATGACACACAAGTAAAATGATATGCAGTAACAACAAATACTTCCTTTTACATTAGTGCAGCTGTACTTGGTGCTGGCTTTTCTGTACCTGTCGTTGGAAGTCGGGGGGTGAGGGGGGCAGGGAGCAGTAATCACACGAGCATCTGTAAAGCTCGCTGTTAATTGAGTTCTATGTTTAATTTAAGAAGAAAAAGAAAAGTTCAAAATGGGCCTAGGAAACAGAAAAATTCAGTGGAGTTACTTAAGTAATGTGCAGTTCTGTGTGAACTATTTGACGAATAGTTAAAAATCTGCAACCATGGGGTCCAGGCTTGTATCTTCCAAGTTGTGTTTTGTCTTAGTTGGGCTGTAATGCAAACATGATTTTTGAGGGCAGACTGTGCCTTGACTTCCTGAGATTTGCTTTCATTGAAGGATTCCTGTCAGAGGACTTGTGTGAACTTAATTATCATGTTAGAAAGTGAGAAAACAACAAATTTTCTGGTGTATTTGGACTCTGAAGTAATTAAAATGTTTAAATCTCAGTTAAAATCAATAATACTTAAGTACTTGGGGCATGTTACTTATGATAGTCTATGTGGTAGACAAAGACTGGCATGAAAAGTTTAAATGCTGATCCTTGTTTTGTTCATTATCTATGTCTGGACCTGTATTTTAAGCTCCAAATTCATTAATATTTAGTACTCAAGTTATCAAGAAGTCTGTGGAGACAAATGGTGATATCTCAGATATTTTACCCAATAACCCAGTATCTCATTCTTTAGCATGTATATTCATCACTTTAATCTTAATTCCTTAATAGAACATTTCAAAGTTTGTAATTCTTGGGCTTCACCCAATGTGACTGATTTCCAAAGAACAATTATTTTAATGACACATTTTAATATCATAATCCTCTGTTGCCCCTTGACTTGTAGAGGTCCTAACACAATATGATCAGTTCACTCAAGTATGAAATAAGACCATCAAGCTCATCCTATATTAAGAGTAGGAACTGAGTAAAAGAACTAGGACTTCCTATTCCATACTAATCAAAACAAGCACTCTCTATGAAACAGTCAGCAAACATCAAATGCCACAACTAGTACTGAATTAAAGATAAAATAATCAGAGATTTTTAAAGGATTCTGAAAGAAGTTGTATTTTACCTTAATCTGAGGACCCTGGGAACTCTAATCTGTGGTGGCAATCTCTGACAGGCAGTTCTCTCACAATCAGGAGCAGCATTAAAGGATGGCTATGGACTAGTGAAGGGTAAATGCTAAGTTTATTTTTAGCCCTTTGATCTTGCAATTAGTGACTCATAAATGTCTTTGTTACACTCAGGAGTATTAATTTGAAGCAGTGTCTATTCTAGTCTACTGTAGAATTAATTTATCGATTGAAGTAGTGAATAGAGCAATATGAGTGTTTTTCCACAATAAGAAAATCAGACATTTCAAGAAAGCAAAAACCACATTTTTTCCAGGTACAGGTCATAGGTATAAGAAAATGCCTGCATAAACAGTGGAGAGGTAGAGAGCCTTTTTCCCATCCTAAAACAATCCCTTACCACTTCAAACAGACTATTCAGCATACAGATTACAGAGATCTGGTAACTTCAGTACCTCTGCCCTTTGGACAGTCTGCTGTGCAGAACAAAGGCTCCCGTTGGTTGTCATCCATGCTTTTTTTTTTTTTTTTTTTTTTTTTTTTTTTTTTTTTTTTTTTTGATTTAAATTCTTTTTTTTTTCATTTACAGTTCTGAAATTGTTAATTTGATTTAAGGGGATTTTACAAGCTCATTTTCAATATAACTTCAGTACATGGTGTTCAGAAAAGAAAGAAAAAGGCCTGAACATAAGTCTCAAATTGTTGCAATTATGTTAAGCACTGATGTTTTTCTCTGCCCTTCAGAAAAGTACTTTAGAGTAACCACTATATGGAGTTTTGTAAGTATGTTAAGCAATGCTTCGTTTAAAGTATTCAAGTCATGGTAAATATCCTGTCTGTATTTTTGTCTGAGCTCGTCCAAACCTTTTTCTATCAAATTTGTTTTCAAAAAGAAATAATTATACTCAAGTTCATACTCTCATCTTACAAAAAAAATATTTTTTTTTTTTGTCTCTATTGTATACACAATTCCTCTCTGAAGAAGGAATAATTAGTCTTTTTTTATGACTGGCCCACTATGCTTTATGATCCAACCCATCTTCAGCACCTCTGTCAATATAGACCTTAAACACTGAAGCACTGGATGTGAGGGAACTATATTTCTTTTTCAAACAAAAGCAAGAGGTGTCTTTGACATATGGGTACGAGGAACAACAATCAATCTGAACTCAGACAATAATGCTAGTAACAGAAGCTTTTAATAAGAAAGATTTCAGTTATGACAAAAATTGTGAAATATAACAGAGCAATTGGCACTTTAACAAGTGAGGGAAGAAGATTACACTTAATCTGTTCAAGTTTTATTTATATTTTCTGAAATAGAAAATTAAGTTTGTTAATGCACAAAAGACTACATTCTGTATGGCAAAGTAAGGAATTGTGCTAAGGAGATGTCAAATAACTCTATTTGTAGACTGAAAAAAATCATTAACAGGGAAACAGAGAATTAAAGATAATATAAAACTACATTCTTCAATCTAAAGTCTTAAATGCAGGGAAAACAAACCAAACCAAACCAAACCAAACAAAAAACCCAAAACCCCACAAAACAAAACAAAAAACCCTGAAGCATATTATTGTCTATCTTTTACTCAAGAAAGATATAAAATACGTATTTCAATTTAAACTGAGTATTAACCCAAATGAAGTCAATAAAATTGTTCATATATAAGCAGCTGAAAAAAATGTCAACAAAAAGCCCCAGTGTGTCTCGTAACTATAAGCAATGTATTTGTCATCTACACAGCTATCATTATTTTAGTCTGTATCACTTATAAATATATCGTGCTTGCCTTCTGATGCTAGAACAGCTGTACCATAAATTCAGCAGTTCTCAAAGAAATTTGTACTCCTGGGGTAGCTGTAGGTTTGACAGATAAAATATTGAAGCTGAGGTAATAAAAATAAACTTTTTTGTACTAGTAAAAAAAAAAGTCCTTTGAGATCACAGGAGCATGCCTGAGAGTGGTTGTCTGACAGAATTAACTTCCTTATATGCTCATCACAAACTTGGAAATCCTGGGGTTTTGGATTGTTGGGGTTTTTTTTGTTGTTGGGTTTTTTGTTTTTGTTTTTATGTGTGTATTTAAAGTCCTTAAAGAAATAAATTAGAACTTAGCTAAAATCTCAACAACTAAGCTTTTGTAGTATTAGGATAATTATATAACTGTGAGGAAAAAAAGGTAAGAAAGAATAAGAACTGATGGAACCTCTCTTCCTTAGATTGCATATGTTCTTGTGTTGCAACATCTGAACTATACAGAAACATCCTATTTCATTAATTCACAGCACATTGTCTCAACATAGAAATCATCTCCTTGTGAGGATTACTGACATCCATATCCATCTTTTCACGTACATTATTATCCAAAATGTTTCTCTTGAGTTAGGAAAGTTGCAAATGCTACTCTTTTGGTATCCTTTTCCTCCAGAACAGAACAATCTCTCAAAGCAGCATAAAAACAATAAAGCTAGCAACTTTTACAGGCACATTAACCTTGTCAAAGCAGTTAGACAGGACAAACTTTTCATATGCATACATATGTGCAGAAATAAATTTCCTACATAAATTTCAGTGACTAAAATGCATGTAAATGTGTGTGATCTAAGTGTTTAACCAAATTTCTTTCTGATGATGGAGTCTGAGTCTTATCAAGAGCAGGACTTGCCATTCTAAATTCAGCATCTTTTAATTTCTGTGTATTCAACACAGAGATATCCAGCAAGATTTGGCTCTACTTTTGTTTTAATTTCTCAGCTTAGTAATTCTAGACCCTATCACTAAAATGTTACACTGTTAGTACTCTTTATGTATTTTATAGAAGTATTTTCTGAAAAATGTTTGTGACCTCTTTAAAAGCATCTGAGGCTGCAAAAGGAGTCTCTCTATATTAAAAAGGATATACTAAATTTTTACATGATCAGTAATGAATTGTTAGCAGTATTGTCAGCTTTCTAATTGTTACTTTTATTTTTTTCAGGAAAGCATAGATTTGGGTGAGATCATGTTTTCCCTCTGTTATTTGCCTACTGCTGGAAGAATGACATTAACGGTGATCAAATGTAGGAATCTCAAAGCAATGGATATAACTGGTGCATCAGGTGAATCTACTTTTTTAGATAACAAAGCAGAGTCTATTCAGGAAGGATATATATAAAAAAAAGGAATTCCCTAGGTTTTGTATGTTTAACATGATTGTGAAATAGAAGTAGCAGGAGAATGGGTATAGGCCCTGTTCATATCTACTGGCTGTCTTCTGCTCAGAATGACCATACCTTTCCTTTGCATTGACAGCATACTGAAAGCAGTGTTTGCCAGGGTCACAAAATCTTTGTAATTCTTTGTCTTACCAATATGACATTCTTAAAAAAAAACCAAAAAAAACCCAAAAAAAAGCTTTTATGCTACACATTTCAATGATTTTGGGTCCAAATGCACACAAATTATTATCTGTTACTCAGATCCATATGTCAAAGTGTCACTGATGTGTGAGGGTCGAAGACTAAAAAAGCGTAAAACAACCACAAAGAAGAATACTCTCAATCCCGTTTATAATGAGGCCATCATCTTTGATATCCCTCCAGAGAATGTGGACCAGGTCAGCCTCTCCATTGCAGTGATGGACTATGATCGGTAAGCAAAGTCTGCTTTCTGACCATTAATCTTCAGTGAGAAGTTACCTCATCATTGCAGAGCACCTTCTGCCTCCTTGAACATATGAATCGATTCAGTATCACAAAAGATAAAGCTTTTGGGTCTTTTCCTAAAGAAGTTTAAAGCTTCCACACCTTTTAGAGCTCAGGCCATTTTTCTCTGCATCATAAATGACTGTGATGAAGAAGAAACATGGGCCACTACTCGTGGTATACATTTCTGTCCCCATCTGGTAGCTGGACTAGTCAAAAGCTTTATAGATCAGGTATGCCTCCCTGTTAAAAAAAGGCTCCCACACCTCTAATTTCCATTTAAATGACAAGTATTTGTAAACAAAGAAAAATTAGATTACTAAAAAATAATTAGATGATAATGATCTCATTGAATTAAGTCATAATTAATTGTTTGGTTGACTTAGAAATGGAGCTTCTCATTACCTTTGGTTTCAGTCCTCACCAATAATGTATCTGAGCCTCAATTATCTATGTCCTAATTGAGAACTGACAGGAAGAAACTTCTGCTTAGAGTGGCTCAAGGACTACAGGTTAAACTAGAGAGTGACTGACAGAATGATGGCAGAGCCAAGTCTGCTTCATTCAAGTGCTATTAGTAATGAGCTCTTGAGATTGCAGAGCAAATAAACAGTGAAAGTCCAATTTAGTAACACAAATCTTCAGAGCTCTTTTTCCTTTCCATCAGATTTCTGATTGTCCTCCAACTTTTGTCAGGATGTGAAAGTCAGATTTCTCAGTCAGTTGTGAAAGGAGCATTGGGTGCAACTAGGGGAGGAGAGCACAGAAACTGCACAATTTCAGTCCACTTCAGGTGCTCATATTCAAGCTGTTTGCTAAAAGGAAGTTAGGAAACATTATTCTAAGGTACATATAGATATAGACAACATATAGAAAATTACTTACCAGAATGCCTCCACAAGTCTATGACACTGCCAGGAGCATGAAGTATTAAGATATGGCCTATTTATGGCTATGTCTCTTGCCTTTCACATTTTAGACTGAAGTTCCAATGAACATTACAGTTAGAGATGATGTCTCAAGGATTTGTAGCAGGAAGTGTATTTCACAACATTTTCCTTCAGCTTCCTCTCACACAAAATTTAAGCATTCTTTCCTTCTAGATCATTTGGTGTATTATGATCCTTTTCTGTCTTTGGGTCTTTACAGTTGTAATCTTTTAATGGCAAGGGTTAAGTATTAATTTCTATTTTTATAGCTGCTACAAGCTATAAAAGTATGGCTGGAGGTCTTAGATACCACCACTACAGAACTTAATATTACTATACTATTGCTAAAACTAATATCTGTGATAAATAATGTGAAAACTTTAGGCATCTATTCTGTGCTGCACTAAAGCAATAAACAGAATTATACACAGGATGTTATTAAAACCATTTTTATTAAAAAAAAAAATAATTCTGCCTCTGCAATTCTCAGAGTGGGGCACAATGAGGTCATTGGGGTATGTCGGACTGGAATTGATGCTGAAGGGCTTGGAAGAGATCATTGGAATGAAATGTTGGCTTACCCACGTAAACCAATAACTCACTGGCATCCTCTACTAGAGGTAAGAAGTAGCAAATTTTTTTCCTGAATGTGAATGTTCTTGTCTCAAACTTATATGCTTCTTGGAATCATGAAAATCAGTATAGCATCTATGGACCAGCTATCAGATCCTTAATACAACCTAAATCTAGTTGTATGGGTCTACTGATGACTTTAAAGTGCCATTTCAAAGGTTTACATGATGCACTGATGGCATTGCAAGATTAAATAACAGCATTTAAAGTTTCCAGAGATTGTAAGGAGCTTACATGCACTTAGAAGAGATAATTTGCAAATGTTTCAAAAGAAATCATTTCCCATTCCAAAATCTTTAGCATGAACAGTTATGCTGCTAAAGCATTAATCTGAAACTGGCCTGATAATTAGGCTAAATTGAAGTAACATGACAGCAGCAAACTCCAGAGTTACTCAGACACTTACTGGAAGTGTATTGCAATGCTTGGTTGATTATACCTACAAGTCTCTGTTCCTGGGCTCCCTCTTCAACCTTCTGTGGCCACATCTTACTGATTTTTCTGTATACAAAATGCTCATAGCTTTGGATTTGGAAAGATTTATACTGAAGACTCAAGTAGCAAGCCCTGTTTCAGGACGCATTGATGTCTGAGACATCATGGACCATTCAGTTTCCTCACTGTGTAGCGCATCTTTGCATCACACATCCAGTGACAGGTAGGAAAAGCCCAACAACAGGGCTTCAGTAAAACACTTAAAGAAGAGTGTGAAGAGAAGAAAACTGAGTCAATGCAGTAAAGAGAGATCCATGGATCTTTCTGGAATATGTGCTTGGAGACAGTGGTATCACCCCTGATTCTTGAAATAAACACACTCTTGTGAAACAAGCATCTTTAGGAGGTTACTTGAGGAATTTTCTTTCCACTATTAGTTCTGCTGGAGACTTTGATCCAGAAATGGTCTAGATATGATTTGGGTTCTTCCTTGCGAGAGTCTCTCATCCTCTAGAATAAGTGTGATGCATAGTCAGATATGATGACATTTGTTAAACAAATACTTTTCTTGCAGCTACCTGGCCGAGCAACCAGTTTTGATAGCCAGGGATCTTGTTCATCACCAAAACCACCACTTACGCCCTAGGGAACAAGAGTGGATTCATTGTGTTTAATTTCCAAAGCTCCCTTGTAGCTCACATCTACATAAACAGAAGGTTTGGCTTCTGCAGATGAACTGTATCCTTATTTTTTTACTAAAATACATCTTTCATTTTCTAAGACTATATTGCAGTTTATAATAATTTCTTAATGTATGAATGAAGTTGACTTGAGCCAAATATAAAACTTCCTCATACAAATTCATTCACATGTTTTCTCATTGGCATATATATGCAGTGTCATATCCAAGCAGTGTTTTGATATGACCTCTATCTTTGCATAGATGACAAAATCAGAAAAAAAATCCCTTAAGGAATTATAAACCACTGCAGCTTGTAATGCCTAATTCTTTTGAGGGAGAGCAAATCGTCATGTATAGCTTATGTATTAAAATCTCTCTAAATTGCACTAAATCCTATATGACTTCTCGAGATAACACTTCAAACTGAATGTTGCATGAAAAACTGTTGTCATGTTTTGAGTGTTTGGAAAATCAGTTCATTCCTTGGGCAGGGAGAAAGGGATGATCAAAAGCCCACTGAAGCCAATGAGAAGGACCCTACTGGCTTCACTGGGTTTTAGTTTAGCCTTTATGGAACAGGTCTCACAACTGGATCTATGCAGTTATAATCTTCCAGCAATCAAGATGATGGCTGCCCCTCCAGGAACTCAGCAAAACAACCAGGCATGTGTACCCAGTCTGGTGGCTGTGCTTCGCATCTGTTTTGCTTCAGCGCCCCGCTGGCTGATGAAGAGCTAATTCAGATGCCTCTGCATGGCACTGATCAGCACATGTACAGGTACTGTTGTGGAAAGCTAACATGTCTGCAATGAGTTGTGTGGGAGTTGATGTGCTCTCAACAGAGAAGTAGGTATCTTCCTACCTGCTGCATCCAGCCCTTTCAAAGTAGTCCATTTGCTACTGGTATTATGCAGTCCTTACTTGGACCTTATGCAGGTCAAACTGTAGATAAGAGAATGCTTTGAAGTAAAGGAGTTGATTTAATGTATTTTAGCTGTCCAAAAAAATATTGACCAAAAACTGCAGTTACGCACAACATTTTTCTGATTCTTGATTTAATGTGGCAGTATTAAACTTCTCTGTTATTTTGACTAAGTGTATAACTCACATGGAATAGTTTCTGGTCCCTGAATGGGTGGCTCTAGAATTATATGCTAACTCTGAATGTTAGATATGTTTTTTGTCAATATATGGAGAAAGAAATTGAAATGTAACAGTTTTATATACTAGTAAACTCATTTATTAGAATACAAAGTGGAAGCAAATGCAAAAAAATTATTGGCTGAAGTGAGCTGCTTTAAAAACTTGATAAAAACTACATATAATTTTATGGATTTAGCTCTTTTTAACACTGCAGTTTACCTCAATTGGGTAGTTTTTTTCTTTTATTCTGGGTTTATTTATATTTTTTCTGTGAAAATCATGGCAGAGAATGCACTATTGGGACTGTGATTTTGAAAGCTGAAGTGCAACTAGAGAAAAGTTTGAGTGATGCCTCTTTTTGTATCTTTGTATTGTATAAAGAAAAACAAGAATATAGTTTCTAAACAGTGTTTTTAGAGAAAAAGTGTCATACATGAGAAAAATGTGAATGGAAGATTGGTTTATAATAATGGAATAATTTATAAGAATTAATCTTTTTATGAAGGAAAAAGGCAGTTTAGATGGACTTCTGAAGAACTGTTTTGTCTTGGTTTGTTTGGCCTGGTTGACACCGAATATGAAGTTCCAGCCCCTGCATTTTCCCAGCTATTCTCTAAGGCAGTCAAATATGCCTTGAAGTGTCTTAACTGCTCCGGGAAAAGTAGGAAGACTGGTCTTAATATTACATGTGTTTTTCTGGTAAAAAAAAGAGGCAGGCTTTTTAGCTTGCTTCCTTTGCCTACAAACAGGCCAAGAAAGAAAGCAAATATTGGACATTCTTTACAAATAGGAAGAAGGAAGGAAGGAAGGAAGGAAGGAAGGAAGGAAGGAAGGAAGGAAGGAAGGAAGGAAGGAAGGAAGGAAG